>JAOVYW010000419.1:2624-17582 GCA_025775045.1 Hiodon tergisus | reverse complement strand
TACCAAAGCTAGCGGCATCGAGAGAAGTCTTGTGCCATGCTGGAGCTACCAAAGCTAACGGCATCGAGAGAAGTCTTTAGCCATGCTGGAGCTACCAAAGCTAACGGCATCGAGAGAAGTCTTTAGCCATGTTGGAGCTACCAAAGCTAACGGCATCGAGAGAAGTCTTGAGCCATGCTGGAGCTACCAAAGCTAACATTAAAATCTCTCTTAAAAAGGGTCCTGAGATGAAATGGAGGCTTTATTGTATGCTGCCTGTATTGTTTTTTCAGGGTTTAAGTCGTTGCCATTGTGTCTTATATTTCTCGGAAAGCTCCGACTCTGGGTCACATTCAATGTGACCCAGGCATCAAGTCATAATTCTTTCTGAAACTCTCTTTTTCTCTCTCTCAATGTCCTACAAAATGGCTCTGTTTGTTTTATACTGGAAAATGACCCAAGGGTAATCATCTCACTCTCTGCCTCCACCTCTCTGTGTCGCTGATATTTACTCTCTAGCGTGCTAAATGTTAGAAATATGAAAAGTTTAGGTTTCTGGCAACCCTTCCTAAAAAGCTGATGTATTTTGCAAGTATATAGCGACAAATTTAGTGTATGTAATTATATTGTAAATATTATTATTACAATATGTGTATTTTTACAATACACTCTATATATAATTCCACAATATATTCTTTGTATAAAATGCATGTATGAAAGTGAAAATGGGTTATATACGTTGTTCAGAAAACATAGTATTCTCTAATATAGAGAATTCTATCAATTCTTTCTTTAGTTTGGGATTGATCTGTATGTTCAGAGTTAACTTGCCACTGTGCTCCACAATGACCGCTAAAACTCAGGGTGTTCCATAAGACTCTTGACTCTTGGAGAACCCGCCCAGGAAGGCAGAAAGTGAAATTGTCAATGACAATTCTGAAAAAAACTTTACAATTAAACGGTATTCCATCGGCTACTGATTTCCGCAGGGTTAAAGAAGGGGGAACCATCACAAATTCAGACAATTCCCACTTTGGCAGCAAACCGTTTGTGCAATCAAGTGAAACATTTTTGGCTCTTCTTAATTATAAGTGTTAGCACATTGCCTCTCTTAAACTGAACATCGAAAGTTCAGTCGTATGGAAAATAAATAAATGGTGATTGCTCAATAATATCTTCAAGCACAATATTTATACTGATGAGTATTAATTGCATGGTCATTTTAATTCCATTTTAATGTGATAGTGAAACAACCACAGGGCAGAGGAGAAGATGGCTTCCACACTGATCAACTAGCGAGCGGTAGGCAGCTTGGGATTGTCATTATATCCTGGGCTACATCTTCAAATACAGTGAGAAATCTCAGTGCTATGGCACTCTAACTAAGCTTTAATATCAAACTATGGTGCATACAAATGGTGTCAAAAGGCATAATTAAAGCAATTTTGAAGGAATATTAATACAAATATTTAGCTTTTTTTTATAGAAGCTTTACTTTCTTGTCACAATACAGCCTTAAAAAAGATTTGTCATTGTTATATATAATGTAATTTTCATGTTATAATTTTTTACTTAAAATATTCATTATATTGTCACTACGAACTATCTGTTATGTATTTACTGTTTTTTATTATTATTGTGGCTTTTTCAATATATGTAATATATGAAAAGTTTAATTGTAATAACGATAATATCATTTGTTGTATATCCGTTGTATGTGCACTGATAGATAAGAAACAATAGTTAAAAAAGGTTTATCATTATTAATAATACAGTATTCTCAATATTTGATCATTACAATTAATCCACATTTCATTAACACAAATTAAACTACAATCAATAACATGTTATTATTGTTTCACGAATAATAAAATGTTCTAAAAACAAAAATATTTGCACTCTTGTAAATTCAATAATAATGCATTCATGTAATATTTTTATGTAATGTTTTCTCATTAAAATAATTAATATTTATCCAATACAAATTACATGAACTGTAATCAATAACTCATTGTTGTTAAAACCAGACTAACAAAAAATTTATTTTTTCTGTTGTTTTTGAATAATTCGATACGCACGTAGTTAACAAAGGAAAAAGCAAGAGGCTGCACAGAAGCCTATCGGCAGATTCTCACACCACTCTGGTGCCTGGTGTTGGCACTCCGGTGCAGAGTGTCAATAGCACAATTCAGCGTCGCTATCACGGTGCCACCTCCGACAGCCGCACGAGACCAGGACCGTGCTGTGATTCTCACCCATCCTGGCAGCCCCGACACGGAGGTGCACTTATCACTCTTAACGGCTCTTGTAACGAGGGGTTGAAGGGGGTATCAGTGACGAGCACTTGCTGTTTGGTGGTGGGGGGGTTTCAACCCTCAACAGCGGTGTTTCATCAAGGTTGACATTGCCCTCATCCCCATCCCCAACAAACTAATAAGCAGAGCATCAAAACCTTTTTTATCAAAGCCATGCCCTAGGAATGACACGGGCGGGGTTACAACATCGAAACGAACCCAAATAAGAAAAAAGAGAATCCCTGTGTTCCTCCTGTCATCCCTGCTTCGCTAAGACCATTAATCCACAGCAAGCGAGCTCTGCACATCCACCACTTGGGCACTAGGTGTCTCTCTCGTCCCAACATTGGGCAGTGCATTTAAAGGCGCGCTTTATGCCTCTCTACCCAGGGCCTGTCACTCCAGACCTGGGGCTCATCCATCATGTGGTGAGCTGCTACTTCTCGCACACACGTAGAAAAAGCCACGTCTTTCTCTTTCTATCTCTCAGAGGTAGGACCACTTTATTGTTTACACAAAAGAGTCGCTGCTGCTAACACATGTACAGTAATGGGATCCCCAACTGGCAGCGCCGTTCCGAGAGGCCTAACTCCTAGGGCCCCGTCTGATGGATTAGGCCCACCATCCGTCTAAATTATGTCCCCGGCAATGAGCAATCTGCATAATGTGTCCAAATGAAGCTCGGCGTTTGTTACTGTTGACACTTGCTTAGCACCCCTGTCTCCACGATTACTGTCAGCCGCGAGTGTGGTGGCCCCCCACGCCTCCCCCAACGAACCATAGGGGCTGAAAAAATGCTGCCTGCCTGTCTAGTGTAAACCGCCGTCTGATACGAGATGGTCCTTGTTGCCCTAGCTAAGTGTGCTAGCCCCATGCACCCAGGGATGCTCCCTCACGCACTGGCTATTGTGTTCCTATGCCAGGCTCCCCTCTTTCGTCCCCCCCCCCCTCACCTATCTCAGATAAGCGCCGTCTTCTTTCATTCTTCGCTTTGTGCATCCCCCTGGTTTCATACCCTTTAATCCCACAGCTGGACGGCAGATGCTAGGGATCTCCCTCTCCCTCCTTCTCCTTTTCTCTCTCTCTTTCTCTCTCTCTCTCGACCAGGCTGCACTGGAAAGGACTCTGTAGATAATTGGTCCTCACCAGTACATGATGGGACAGATGGGTTTGAATGCTGTGTTCCATTGCACTCGGGCAGGTTCTCTTTTCCATGTAGGAGTAAATGCTGACCAGCCCCTGAATTCAGCAGCAAAAACTAAATTTGTACCGTTATCATCATTCTTATTGCCCTTATCATTTTCATTATTATTTCAATTTACAGTTTCTTTCAAAAAAATTCCCTCCAATGATCCAGGTTTTAATTTCTTTTGGAATGCTCTTTTTATTACCCCACAGTGTGTGTTCTTGGCAGGAAGGGTGTAAGGAAAGGGGACCCTTGTGTAAAAATGGAGAGTCTAGTGTTTATCAACATATGGAGTAAATTAATCACAGTTTATAGCTTGGTCTTCATAGAATGTAAATGATGAGAAAATCCGTTCCTGGCTGGTGTTATTGGAGTCCCGGACCAGCGTAACAGTTCTACTACAGCCTCTCAATGAACTAACCGAAATCACACCATTACGCACGCCACTAGATTTAGTCAAATCAATGCAAGGTAACGCATCAAGGTAATTGGATGACTACTGAAAAAAAATGACTACCATTCATCATTATATCCGTTAATCATCTTTACTGAACACAAGTCTTAAGCCGTTATAGCGGGAAACAGAACCGGTTCTCAAGTAAAATCAGCTACAGCAAGAAGCAATAGAAAGATAAACCTTTCTCCTCCCAGAAGGTGCAGATTGAACCATTCCAGTGCGTATCTGTTCCCCGTTTAAGGCTCCTAGAACCCTTGTTAACCAACCTTGGGGAATCCTCAGTGTATCGTGCCTCGTGCTGCCCTTTTGATTCTTATAACCAGCTTGCAAATGTTTTATTAGCTCCTGTTACTGCAGCATCACATTAAAACTCATGGGAAAAAACCCACACATCGATTCTCTGTACATACTAATTGTGTGGAATCAGGATGAAGATTTCCAGCAGTCAGGTATGAGCTCTGTTTACCTGCATGAAAAAGGAAGGGATTAAATAACCTTTCAACTGAATTGGTTTTGGTAATCAGTGAGCCACTGATTTGTGTATTCATTTTGTAAACCCTTACACAACATTTACAATTCTCTTTAGAATATTGCACATACAAGCCATTTAGAAAAAATACACCTCTCCCCTGCACTAATATTTAGCCAAATATCGACTCTTACTTCTTTAAGGTAAAGTATAAGAGGTTCATTTGCACCCAGTGCTTCCCATTGATATTGATGACAGTCACCATGAACAGTGGATGTGCTGGAGGCAGGTTGCCCTCCTCCCTTCCCCTCCCCTAACCTCCCCTCCACTCCCCGCCCCACTGGCAGCACTGAAGGAGGGAGCCAGTCCAGACAGAGGTGGCCGCCAATCCAAACAGCCCCTGTCCTGCCAAAAACACCCCTACCCAGTGGGACGCAGGTGAGAACATACATGCAGGGGAAAACCCCAGCCAAAGCCCCCCTCCCTTCGCCCCGGATGGAGAGAATCGAGTCATTTGTTTCTCTGGAAACTGCTAACTTCTAGGTTCCCAAAGCTCTCTTCACAGATGATTAATGAGACCGCCGATTTACTTGGACGTCTCTGCTTATCATGTGTTGAGATGCGAAAATAATACACTGTTAGTTAAAATTCATGTAATTTATCATTAGTAGGTTCCACTATTAGCAACTTAACAGTCTATTAATTAAAGCACACAATTAGATTAGTATGACAACGAGTATAAAAAATTTCCTTACACAAAATTTTGCTGTTAAAAAGAGCTTGGTCTGAAAATGGCTGCTTTCATCTATTGCACACTGGTTCAACAGGTCCTCCTGATTCAGAGACTCACTGGCTTTTGGGAGTCCAGCTTTATTTAGTAAATTTTTTTACATTTTACAATGTGTTGAAATTGACGCTGAATATTTCCATGCTTATATCTACATTCACATGCCGTTTAAAAGCAGGTACTCCCTCATAGAGACTAAAATCAGTCATGTTTTGGCTCTATGATCAGGGGTATTTTTTTTATAGAGCTCTACTCAGATTTTTTGGCTCCTAATTGGATCTCATCAGCATTACCCACTTGACCTCTGGTTGTGCTCAGACCACAAAACCACAGGCCAAGCAAGTTTAGTATATGCACGTTGGAGACAGCCCTGGTGGAAGGGGGCATTGATTCTGCTGTATTTGTTTAGCAACCGAGAGACGTGAGACGAGATGGGTCGATGGGCCGATCCCTAATGATATGAGTGCCTCATCAGATATGATGGCCATTATGCCTCGCCTATACCCAGCGCAGGGCTGATCGATGCCCGGCTTCCTGAGCACATCCCGCGAATGACGCGCGCCATCCGCATCACTCATTAATAACCTGGACGTTAAACAGACTTACAGCGTCGGGAATTAACTAACCCTGGGCAAGAGAGAGGCAGAGCCATTGGTGTGCCGCAGATTTCAACTCTGGTTGGAGACACCTCCTCCCTGACTGGATGTCTCACTATCCGGAGGACATGCACTGCACCTCTTCTTGGCTGCCCCATTTAGGGGCAAAGAGGTCACCGCCGCCACGAGTGCAAAACCTTTTCTTATCCTCCTCGGGCCTTCCAGGAGAATTTGCATTGGAAGTCAAATCACTGTATTGTATCAAGCATGTTACCGTTTTTTTCAGCGACCGCTCCATTTAAAACTATTATGTAGTGTGCGTTACATACACATAATGATACTTATGCCTGTCTGAGAGCTTGTGTGAAATCTGTTAAGCCTGTGGTTATTTAAGTCAATGAGGTACCAATGAGTTTAGTGACTTATTTTTAATTTTTATGAAAAGAACATTGTAATGATGTTTGGCAGGGATGTCGTCAATGGAGGTACAGAGGAATCTGATGTAATATACATCCTTAAGGGTTATCTAACTGGTAGCAAACCAGGGGGTTATTTTATTGTACATGTGTATTAATGCTCTTGCATGAAGACAGTGTATTGTCTTTGACATGTTTGTATGATTCGTATTGTGTTTATAATCATTTGTTTGTTCATGTTGTCAAGTAATTTACTTAATTCAATGAACAATATTATTATATTTGGTGCATTCCTGTGATGTGCCTGCTACTGTATGAGCCTGTGTAGAGCCTCAGGGTCAATTTCAGTGAACATTGGAAAGATCGGTTTAAACACTGGGTTTATTTTGGCAATAGCTAAACATAAGTTAAAGCAATAGCACTCAACATAGGTTTTAAACCCATTCTAGACTTGAAACGTTTGGTTCTTTTAGCTATGGACTTCAGTCAGTCGTTTCTCTTACCAGAAGTTGTGCCTCCTGTTTCGCGTTGAACGGATGTGTGTTCAGTTCTCGGTTTTGGTTACACCGTTGCTCCTTAAATAGGTCAGTTATATTTAACAAAGTGTTTTAAGCTGGAAGATTGTGCTTTAAGATGAATTTCAAAACCATAACTGCCTAATGTACCAATATTTATTTAAATAGGTTTTCATCTTCACGACATGAAATAAATAAAAAAATTCCACATGGTTGGAACGTTCAGAAGGAGCAGGTTAGTGAACTGAACTAAACACCAAACATGAAACATGTGGAAACAATTGAGCTCTTGTCCTAGAAACAGAGCGATGACTTGCATTTTTAACCAAACATTATATATCCCAGCATTCATTTGTACAAATTGCATTTCCCCTACTTTAATGATCTCTTATATTAATGAGTCAAGTGGGTTTAAACTGTTCTCGTTGTTAATCTTCCTGTAGAGGGCGCGGAGGGCAAGTGAACGGTCTCTGCAGTTGAGCAGATAAAAAAGCTGCCAAACCTATCCTGGTTGTCGTTGCAATTGGTTGATTGTTTTAAAACATACATTCTACTTAAACCAGGTTTAAACCCATGTTAAACGGTTCAGATTTTAGTAGAATTTAGTGGGTATTCAACAAAGCCAAACATTATTGTCAGATGCAGTACATTCACTGAACCAAAAACAACATTTCTTTTAGTGAAAACACAATACTATACTCTGAATTCCTGTGATGACAACCTGGTGGCTACTGCTAATCTACATTTGTTGTGTACTGGCTCAAGTCAATGGTGTTGGTGTCAACAAACTGTGTCAACAAACTGTTCTAAAATTGACAGCTAGGGATCTGCAAGGTGCAACGCAGCGTTTAATTTACAATGGTGCAAAAGTTACAATTTATTTAATCGTAAAACGCATGCTTTTATGTGCATGCGTTTAGTCAATACTTACGAACTTGAGCATCCTGCCATGTGCCCATCAAGGGGAAAACGATATTCATCTAAGTAATGGAGATATCTTTTCCTATGGTTTACTTTTTCCACACGGATAACTTACTTTGTACAAATTATACAAGTTACAAATTATTAGTTTAACTACATTCAAAATTTGAAAAGAAAAGGAAGGCCCAGAGATATCCTGTGATGGCTGTTTACACAGTTAATATAACACTTCTAGCTTTGTGCACAATTACATAGAAACTACGATTCTTCCATGCATTCAGACATTGCTGTCTAACCCTGAAGAAGCAAAACAACAATTTTACTAAATTCCTTAAGTGGCACACGCTGATCTCATTAAGTTTATTTCTTCTTCTATGGAAACGAAGGCTGTGTTACAATGATTACAAACCAACCAAGGATTTTCGAAAACAAAGGAAACATAAAACATATACTTAAAAATAAACGTACTCATCGTGGGTCAATTTCAATGAACTGGCTGAGTAAGTACAAAGCAGCACACTAAGTTGTGTGTTAGCTAGTGTGGTACTATCTGAGGATCATCTTCAGCAAGCATTATTACTGTTATACCTGAACAATGGGGCTTCAGAGAACAATGTTCTTTGACGCCAACAATTAAAATGTCTGTACCAGAAATGTATTATAAAATCAAATCTGAAATTTTATCTGAAAAGCGATGTTCAAAAAGCGTAATGTTAACATAAGTTCCCCCAATATTTTAAATGTCTGGGGGATATGATATTCCATGGCTGTCTAAGTGTAATAGATCATGTCCTGGTTTATTTTGTTGTTCAAACTGTTCTATTAGGCATGTGTTAAATAGTGTTTAATGAAATATTTCTAAACATGGCAAAAAGAGCAGACGTTTTAGTGTATCATACAATGAAGGAATTATGGAAAGGTTCTCTGTGTTGAGGTTTTATTCTTCAACCAGCCAAGTTCTTTTTAGGGCTTTTTCCAGGGGCGAAGATTTTTTCCGGACAGCTCCGGCTGAATTAAAGCCCTGAAAGCAGGCCTGCCAATGCCCTTTTGTTTTTCTAATTAATGTGGCTGATGTGCTGGGTCTGCTAAACCAACTAAACCATTTATCTCGGAGCTGCCTTATTATAAAGGGGGCCTTTGCAGCACACGTAGCTCTGCGGCGCATAACCATTACTTTCTGTAGATACATGAGCATTGCATTTTTTTTTTTTAAATGACCAGGGGTTAACTTGTAGGTAGGGGGAGTGGCGTTGAAATGCATTTATCTGTTGTTTGATACTAGACGTGGCTTGGATGTACTATTTATTAATGTAATGAGTTGACTTATTGAACTTTGCATTTGTGTTGCTGTGAGCTATTTATTTTATTGTTTTCTCCGGCACCGCAAAGTTGAACAATTACGCAGTGCTGAATGGTTTGAACCCTGTGGTAAAAATTACGTTTAAAAAAAAGAAAATAATTTATTGTAGGTTTTTAACAGCTAAATAAAATTGATGTATCCTTGGAATAGTTTTATTGTGGTAATTGGGAACGAATGTGCAAAAACATTCTTGTCAACCATTTAATTTAAGGGGACCTATGCGGGTAGTAGTAGTGTTAGCCATTACAAATGTTTAACCCCCTGTTAAGAGTATGAGGTGTAAGTTCTGCTTATTAGGGGATGAGGCCTAGACCTACCATAGAATTTCACTTAGAAGTATTCACTATTATGATAGTGAAGCTACCAGCTGTCCTTAAGTCAAAATATTTATCTTAAGAGAGAGGCACACAAGAGGGAAGGCGAGATAGAAACATCTTTCTTGTGTACTCAGCAATCCTGGTTTGGCAATCTTTCATCCCTCAGCATAAGATTATAGCTGGAACTGATGAAGTATTCCTAAGACAGTTTAATTTGTCAATTTACTGCCTGTAAACTGTAGAGGCTCGACAATTTAACTCCGAGAGGTACAGCCAAACATCCTTCCCAGATTGATGCTCCACTCTCATTGTTATGCTCCACAAAATGAATTTTTACAGCATGTCCGGTCACAGATCTCACATAATGTAATTTAACACCAAAATCACTATTACTTCCAGTGCAGTCTATCTAAGGAGAAATGTGATTTGTCACTGACAGGCTGTTACGTATTTTTGTTATGAATACACAGATATCCCTGTAATCTACAGGGCTTGACGTGAGTCTAAGGCTACTGCCCTGTCCGTGTGAGAGGATCTTACTGAACAGTCAGCACTCAACTTTTCTGTTTTCGAGCATTGCAAAACTCAGATGAACAGTCAAGTGTCCAGGACTTTCACACAGGATAAAGTGCTACTTTTCCCTTTCCTGTAATTTTGCTTATGTGTTCTACTTAACGTGTATGAGGCATACCACAGCTCAAAGCCCTCAGAATAATTTTATTAAAAGAAATTTCACACCTTATACATAAATATATAAAATACTATTTCAGTTATGTATACAAATGTTACTGATATCTACGTGAATGGCTTATTTGTGTTTTTGTTTTAATGAACAGAAGTATTGTCTATATTGTTTTAGTAACATTAATACATTTTATGATACTTCTACAATTGCCCTTACACTACAACACTTGCACGACGTGAACGACCAGAAGCCAAACCATTTTTCGTTAACTCAATTTACTTTCTTCATTTTCAGTGAATAAGCACTGAAAACAGGAAAAAAAAACAATATGATGCTGGGAAGTTATTTTTGCATTACGATGGCTTGCCAACACCAACAAGAGATTAAAAAGCAATTCAATATAGCATTAAACCAAGGTCTGGTGTTCTTGATAATGGGATACATTAGTATAAGCTACAGACAGTAAACTGAAAATATCCGGTCTATGTGAATAAATAAATAAAATATTTTAAAGAACACCAGAGCTACTGCAGCGGGTCAAATTGGCATACACTCGAAAAGCCAAACTTGTCAGGGATTGTGAGTAACGGTATGGGCAAAACAGCAAGAAAGACAATCACAAAAAAGAACATGTACAGTCTGATTAGGCAAATATGGAAAGGGGCATGTATTGAGTCATAGCTGAGAAGGGAGTGCAGAAGTTTTAGAAGCTATACTAAGAGAGCCTTGAAGATGCAGTTGGATTACCTGTTGCTGAATAAGATTGTTCAGACCATCCGATGAAATGATTCGACTGTTTGTTTGTTCTTTTTGTTCGTTCGTTGACCTTTTTTATTTATTTATAAAAAAAATGGCACAAGAGCACTCTCATACTAACCCTTGAATTCTTGATTCTGCTTTTTAACACTGCTGTCCCATAAGTTAGGGAGGAAACATAGTTCCATACATAGTTTAATGCATATAGTTTAATTAATTCTTTGTCATTATTATTATGAATATTATAGTTTTGTGATTATTTTTGTAGTTGCTGAGTTACAGTTACATGAGCAGGCCAAGATCTCACCATCCAATCCGATACGAAGACACAAGGAGACACATTGGATACTATTGTGAGGGAAGACACAAAAAAAACAGTTAATCACTTAGACATTCTTAGATAACAAAATAGGCTACACACAGGCAGCAGATGCTTCAAATATACAATGGTGACATATAATCCTATACATACAGTACTGTGAAAAAGTCTTACACGCCCTTTTTTTTTAAACATAAATGTACTCAATTTTTTGTCCTCTTTATTTCTGGTGTCAGTCAAAAATTGCTTTAATTTTTAGATTTCCAAACATTAATTTTCTGAAAGAACAACAAGGAGCAACAGATGGCATGGCCTTCACAGAACCCTGATCGCAGTATCATCAAGGTAAAGGGTGGCCGCACCAAATATTGATTGAATTTTTTGGTATTTTACAGTTTAATTTTTTACTTTTATTTATGAAATACTTTTGCACAGTACTGTACATGTTCTTTAAAGTTTTATATAATTTTTATAGAAATTATGAAAATAAAGAATATGATGAATTCTATAGCATGTTCTATAGAAATGATAGATATTCTTTCTATATAGTTTATTATAGAACATTTCGGTATGGGAGGAGTTAATATACACATTATATCCAGTATGTTTAGTTTTACTTAGCTGCTTATTGGGGGATAGTTCTGTTTCTAAGCTTTTACTTTCAGTTTAGATTAGATATTTTGGCATGGCATGATTTTGTTGTGTTTGTTTGTCTTTTCTGCTTTTGTTCTATAGAAACCACCAATGCAATCCAGTTAATTGGGTTAATTACCCCCCCCCCCCCCATGTTCTCTCTTTCCCTCTTCAGGTAGCAAGGTGTGAATGGTAGAATAACTTGTCAGGGACTTGGCCCTCATAGTAATACGTTGCGGTGCAACCAACTTTTGGTGTGGTAAACGTGTGTGTACTGCCGGCTGAGTAAAGAGGGCTGGGCCACACCAGCTGACCATGTGCCTCCATCTTGGGTCAGCGTTTTAGAGGAGGCCCAAGTTCAAGAGGGAACCTTTTCTATATCGGTCCTGCCCTATATGCATTGATAGAGTATGCAATCACTAAGGGTTAACAAGGATATAATTTTGTAAAGATGTTTTTTGTTGTTGCTGTTATGTTATGTTGCTGTTCTGCTATGTTTCATTATCGACTCGTTCACTGGTTGACCATTACATTTGTTAGTGATGTATGTGCTTTAGCAATATAAACAGTCCTGTCATTCCAATATAACACCTTGACTTGAACCAAATTGGATTGAGAGTGAGGTGGAAGAAGCTAGGTAGTTATCAAGTCAATAGCGGGAGCGTGCAGAGCCTGAGGACATGGAAGTCAGAGACTGATGGGTGGGAGCGCAGAGGCCGGCACCGGGCCTGGGCGCTCCTCCACTGCCTCATTAGGGTTGATTTACACAGCCAGGCGAGCAGGTAGGGGCCCGCCTCGCTGGCCAACCCGGCCTCTGATTTGCCCGCACTGCAGACAATGGGGCCCTGGAGAATACAGGGCTGCGCTGAATTATTCAAATCAGCGATGGCAGCGGACTGGAGAAGGAAGGCGAGAGAGGGAGAGACGGAAGAAATGATGGAAATATATTTTCTTGCTGAATGCAAATTGCTTCCTCCTCTTACCTTTCATACTTCCTTCCTCTCACCCAGTGTCTGTGCCTTGAACCACTCCCCCCCCCACACACACAACCTATATTCTTTTTCTTTGGTTCATTAGCACACATCTGGGCTCGAACCCCCTTTTCCCATCTCCGCTACAGAACTCCCCAGTCTCCCTGTGATGGGACGGGTGGAGGGGGTGCACCACTGCTATGTTGGCAGGGGAAAAAATGTACCGGTAATTAGCCAGCATCTCCGTGGCACAGGCAAAAACTGAAAAACCCTGATTAAACAGCACTCCCTGCCAGCCCACTCCCCTGAGGGGGGACCTGGACAAGATGCTCCGTACGGAAGAACAAAAGAAGAAAAGAAGGGAAAATAAAAGATGAGAAGGGGAAGAATATGGTAATGACAATGCCTGCAGTATGAGTTTGTGGAATGCGTGCATATGTCTAACTGAATGTGGGTATCTATGTGCGTATGTGTGTGTGTGAGTGTTTGTGTGAGAGACGGGGACTGCATCTGCAAGCAGCTGTCTATGTGTGATATACGTCCCAAAGAAGTCATTCGCAGGAGGGTCCTGTATGTCTTTCTCATGTATCCCCATACAGCAGTTAACCACTCCACTGAGGGCGGTCATTACAGAGGCAGACTTGCTGGGCAGATATGCCGCTGTGATCAACAAAGAGTGTTTGGAATTGTTAACTTTATGCACTCTCAATGTAGCAAAGCAGGATTCCCCTTCTCTCTCATATTATGTTTTATGACAGGTTGACATGCTCTGTATCAGTGTTTTTCTGCCTGTTTGGTGATGGTCGAAGGCCAAGGGTAATGTTTACATGATCTGCATGGTCACATTTCTAAACCATGGCAAAATGGTAAACTCATATTTACATAAGTTATTCAGATTGAAAAGTGATTAATAAAGCTAACTTAGGGACTGTCCTGTCTTTCTCAATTGATTTCCTCTTTCAGTTATACTGCATGTATTTGCATATTGATTAGCAAGCACGGTGCAGTGTACTGGAAGACACAATCAGACCCGCGGGTCCCATGCAGTCTTCCTTTAACATTGTTAACAGTGTTAGAATCCATTATTGACTTATTAAGAAGCCATGGGCAGAGGTTCTGAGAGTGAGAACCACACATATGAGAGCCATGAGAAGAAATGACATTGTACGTAAAGAGATGAGCCATTTTCAAACAAAAAAGGAAACAAAACAGAATCTATTCCATTTGGAAATTCATACTGATATTTCATCGCTGGTCAGTCAACCCTCCCAGCCTCCATGACCGAGTGAAATGATTCCCTATTAACCCCTTTTGTGAGATAGCTTCAAGGGGGGTCACAGTCATGCAACATGGTAAAGCCAACTGACCGACAGGCAAATAAAAGCTGTTCCTTTCTCAAGAGTTTACTGACATAAATGTTATTGACAACAAGAAACTCACCTTCGAGAAAGATCACATTTAAGCCAAGGTAAAACAAGAACAACACAGCCTGCAAACCCAACGACATGCCACTGTGGACCTCCAATCATCAGTCACTCTGTGAGCTGACACCCCCTCCCCACCCGTCTTCTCTCGCTCCAACAGGCGCAGAATCAATACTTTCAGAATCAATGTTTTTTTGCCTCTGAATGTAAGAACAGAAAAAAACGTCTCAAAGGATGCAGGCTGGCCTTGCTGGAGACACTCTGTGCTATGCCATTCCAGACAAGCTCTCTCCACTTTTAATGCAGTGTGGGCCCGCAGCGCCACCAGGGATGGGACTTGGCGGTGTGGCCAAGGGGCTCAGATGGAGAGCTGGTCTGTCCTTCTGCCTGGTGGCCCCCTCAAGGCCAGGAGCAGACAGGTGTGTTTCTGTTACTCCTTCTGCTAAGGGCCAAGATAGGTGTCAATAACATTTTTCTCCCCGAGAGGGGAAGGGAGAGTTCTAAAAGTACTTTATTAGTTTTAGGCTGCACCTCCCATTATAGTTTAGAAGTAACAAAGACAGAGAGAGAGACCCAATACTCAATTTAAAAAATACCAAGAATTTAAATGAGTCCCTTCAGCAGGCACAAATATAATAGAACAGCACAAAAATCAATAATTTTCAGCCCAGTACTGCACTGAGTAAATCGATTGATAAATCTTTGGCAGCAGAACCAGCGGTACCTGTGGTAGCACAACTAGCGGTATCTGTGGTAACAGAACCTGTGGTACCTGTGGTAGCAAAACTAGCGGTACCTGTGGTAGCACAACTAGCGGTATCTGTGGTAACAGAACCTGTGGTACCTGTGGTAACAGAACCAGAGGTACCTGTG
>JAOVYW010000418.1:6247-50973 GCA_025775045.1 Hiodon tergisus | reverse complement strand
ATATAATAAAAAGTCTTATACTCAAGCATTCACAAAAATGAGGACCTTGCAACTTTTCTTCTCAGTGAGGAAAAGTGCAGGGGAGTTGATAAAGAAAGTTCAAAATGACTAGCCTATATTTAACAACTGAACCAAACTGAACAGGAATTGACATCTGCATTGACCGAACAAACAGCATGCAATGATCCATGCTCGTACAAGCCAGCAAAATATCACACACATCTCCAATGAAACCAATTGATACATTCAGAAAATAATATATATATACAATATAATAAGCTCACTTATGTTGTTAGCCGGTACATATATTATATCATGACTACCTTTGCTTCATTTAAGTTGAAGTTGCTCAATAATCTCCCGGCATTTCTCCATACATTAAATACTATCGTGACAAAAACGACTAGATTGGAAAGTGAAACCAAACCACAATCATACCATTGCCCGTCTCCTTTAATACAATGCACTGAATTTAAAACAATTCAGTCATTGGCCTCATGTCAAGGCAGATAGCAGAAGCTAAAATATTAGCTGAGAAATGTGCTAGAAATCAGTGGTAGATTTATCAGTTTCTAAATCAGGTCTGTTCAATTCCATAACTGCCTAATTGACCTACGACTCATGTATAAAAATATACCAAGAGATTAATGTGGATACTGTGATTATAAGTGAACTAATAAAAAAGTGCTCAAACACTAGTTCTAATTTTCCAGAGAACAATACAATACCAGAAGATAAGTATATGTGTAACTTTTCATGTTTTCTAATTACATTTCCTGTAACTTTACATTACCATGTGATTGTGATTCTCTCGTAGCTATTGATAATGCATATACATGCATAAAATATACTTTTTTTTTAAAACAAAAAATACAAATGTACTCACCTCATATGGGTCAATATGCCGGAGATCAGTTACACTTTTGATCAGTCACCAAGCATATAGTGGTTAGTGTGTGTGTGTGTGTGTGTGTGTGTGTGTGTGTGTGTGTGTGTGTGTGTGTGTGTGTGTGTGTGAGAGAGAGAGAGTGTGTATTCAGTGGGGGGCTTATGAGCATGGAGGCCAATCATCACATACTGCTTTCATGCCAGAGAGTAAATTTCTAGTTCAACTCTACATGTCGTACTTGATCAGGCTGAAAGGTGATAGAGGGGTCATGGGCCAGCAGCCAAACCAGGCAGAGGAATTGTGTGATAGCAAACAGGCAATGGGCATTATCAACCCTGTGGCATACAGCCCAGTCAACACATTCCTTGTGTAGAGCAACAGAAACTTCAGGACTCTACATCTTTGATTCCTATTTCCTCTATCGGCGACTAATATTTACCCACCTTCCTAATTGTGCACTTGTGGTCACCTGCGTCACACAGATTGATAATTCTGTTGTTTCAAGTCCTTTGTTAATTTTGGATTGCTTCTAACAGCATCAGATTACATTCTTATATCCCACTATCAGAAATTATTCAACACATTGGCTCTTATGCTTTATCTCTGTGGCAGTCATTAAGAAATTCTGTGTTTTTGTGAGCCATTAAAGTTATCACTTATATTTCCGTTAAAAATATGGAATATATAAACAAGCTGAGCATTGAGACCGAGTTGAAAGTAGCAACGAAAAAAAGACTTCAAATTTAAAAATTTAAAAACCTGATTTAACAAAGAGCACAAATGGACAAACATTGCTCTTTTACACTATATGTTCGTTGCCATTTTCTTATTTTCTGTTTATAATAGTGAGAAAATATTTGTGAACCATTTAGAATTTTCTGTATTCCTGCTTCAATGTGATCTAAATTGAGATCAGGTCTTTGTCTAGGTCCAAATAAAAGATAAAGAGAAGTAAACAAATGGCACCCAGAAACATTTACCATTAATGCATTGAGCGAAAGGATCCAACTTTCATTTTCTTTGTCAGAAGGATTCAGTGTATTGTAGAACTCCCTCAAGCAGAAATTACTCCAATCAAAAGTTTCCTGTAACTGCTGATCACATCGGCTTGAAGGAATGTTGGCCCATTCCTCCTAACATTGCTGCTACAACATTTAGGGGCTTTCTTGCATGATTTGCTCGCTTCAGGTCCTGCCAATTAGGCTAAAGAATTCCAAAATGCAGCCATTTCATATTGCAGAATATCCTTTGCTTCAGCCTTTCGGTTGTAGATTTACTTGCGTATTTAGGTTATATTGTTATATTGCTTCATGGCCACCTGTGGCATTCCCCTGACATTCTCCTGTGGAATTTGCCGGTACAGTCTGGAATTCATGCTTCTGTCAATGATGGTAAGGGTGTGATGGGTTCAGAGTAAAAGCAGCCCCAAACCGTGACACCATGCTTCAAAGCAGGGTTCTTATGTTGGAATGCAGTGTTTGGTTTTTGCCAAACGTAACTTTTCTAATTTAAGCCAAAATGCTCTACTTTCAACCGTCCACCAAACATTCTTCCATTCTTCATAGTTATGGGATTATTGAGGAATTTATCACATCCGCGTATATCTAGGGATAACACTTAAAGGTGTTTATACGGGTTGGAATTCCCTGTGAAATTTCCCCAGACCATGACAAAACCTTCATGTTACACACCCTAGCCAAACAGTATATGCTTTTTGACATCAAATTTATTTGAACCAGTGTTTTCCACTCCTAAACTGACAGATTGGAGGAAAGATTCAATCGCACATTAAAAACCTGTCAAAGTTTATACAGGACGATATCCAAAATTTGAACAGACTTAATGATCCCGTTTGCTGAGTGAGAGGTGCCCCAGGTTTTCACAAGGTTTTCTCCTTTAAGTTATTCTATAGCCACTGGCTAAGGAGAATTTTGGTACTGAGAAGATTAGAGAAACCTGGGAGTAAGGTCCAAGCCCCAGCAAAAACCGTGTCATGAACTTAGGAGCAAGAATACACACAATATTTTGACCAAGGGAAAAGACGAACTGCGATCCAGCAGCCTGGATCCACCAACTCAAGCAGAGCAAGACACCAGTTAAGTAGAGTAAATACAAAAATCTTTACAATAATAAAGGGCAACTCTTGTAATATAGAATGCTCTCAAGTACAAATAACAGTAACACCACACCCTCTCACCCCTCACCCTGCTGGTAACAGTTTTGGACTCACCCCATTACAACACCACTGGCACGCTACTGGCTGTTGGTAGGCAGCTATATGGTAGTCTGGCTTCTGGTAGTGCCGTCCTTCCCCACACAGCATGTAGGTATTGTGTATACTGTATATATATCCAAATTTTTCTTGCCAATATAAAAATGCATAACTGTGGGCTTTTATTTTATGGTATTTAAATATTAATTTCCATACGGTTTTATTTCTACATTTATATGTTTTTTGTTTATTGTCAACATTTCAAAATGTCTACATTAAAATTTGACTGGGGAAATCCTCCATAACTATCTGGTGAGTTACAATGTGCACCTGACAATTAGACTTGCATTTATCTACTTTTTTCATTAGGACTTAAATTAGGGTTCAAGCTTCAAAGCTGCAAGAAATCTATTGTTTTTGTTAGTGTTTCTTCTTCCTCTACATCAGCAATATTTTCCAATGAATGGCAATAAGCCCTTTGAAGAATTTTGCTGGAAACTGGTAGGGTAATAGGGGGTCATGTTCCATGGCCTCACAGTGAATATAGCACCAATTCACCCCATGGTGGTGCTATACCAAACGTTTTAAATAAAAATTTATAAATATGATATCAATCAATCAATCAAATTGTATTTGTTATTGATTATTTCAAACAGAATCTGTCACAAAGTGCTTAAAAAGTTGTTGTTTTTTAAAGGATTTATCAGAAATATTAAACATAAAATAATTGGTTGCATAAGTATTCACCCATGTAAGTATTCATGCAACTCATCTAAATCATCACTGTGCAACAAACTGGTTTTAGAATGAGCTCAGTTAAATAGAGACTTGAAAAAGGTGTATTTGATTTCACCGAAGGTAGGTGACAAAGTTTTAAAATTTGGAGAGGGACTTTTGACATTTGTTTGGTGTCTCAGTCTCAAATGAGGCAAGAAATATCACACTTACAACTTTGCTAAAGCGCCAGCATGGGGTCAATCAGCGTGTATTCACTGTGATTCTGTGGAATACTGCCCTCCGTAACCCTATTGGTTTCCAGTAAAATTATTTAAATGTTGTAGAAGTTATTACCATTTGTTGGAAAATTTTATGGAAGCAGAAGCAGAAGAAGAAGAAAAAGAAGAACTAACAAAAACAACAGGTTTGCTGTTTCCACCCTAAAATGGGTTTCCATGGCTTCTCAGCGGGAAACCTAATGATAGGTTTCCATGGTTTCACAGCGGGAACCCTAAAATGGGTTTCCATGGCTTCACAGCGGGAACCCTAAAATGGGTTTCCATGGCTTCACAGCGGGAACCCTAAAATGGGTTTCCATGGCTTCACATTGGGAACCCTAAAATGGGTTTCAATGGCTTCACAGCGGGAACCCTAATGATAGGTTTCCATGGCTTCACAGCGGGAACCCTAAAAAGGGTTTCCATGGCTTCACAGCGGGAACCCTAAAATGGGTTTCCATGGCTTCACAGCGGGAACCCAAATGATAGGTTGCCATGGCTTCACAGCGGGAACCCTGATAATAGGTTTCACGCAGCTTTGCTGCTTGGCCCCTAGTATGAAGGTATACTGCTATACAATGTAAAATTTGTGTACAATGACATTATGCTACATATGACTATTAATCTGTGTTTTTTACAAATAGCGATCTTTCGTATGTTTAGCAATATATTTGTGCACATTTAAATATATTTTACTAACTTGGCCATGCAGAAGAAGGCTGACTATTGTTTGGCCATCCTAGGTAGTATATAAAGTAATGGCGGTGAAAAGATTGTGACTCAAAACAGCTAACGAAGGGGGGTGGTGGGGGGAGGGGCGGGAAGGAACCTTCTCTCTCAGAAAAATAAAGAAGTGAAAAGGTACAGCGGAAACTGTCAGTCCGACACCCAGAGAGGCAGAGATAGCAAGAGAGTGAAAGAGGAAGATAAATAGGTTGCCTGATCTGGAGACAAGACAGAGGCCCTGTCTTCGTCATGGCACCCTGGACAAAGACCAGTTCGGAGCGGTATGGTGTAGGTAAGGCCTGATCCTTGGTGCCTCCGTTCACATATTGCCTATTGTTGGACATCAGTTTCTGATGTCTCTTACTTAGACCTTGCACTTTGTCTCACTTCCTGCTGCAGAGGATGTGGGTTGGTGTGGGCCAACGGATAATTCTTTAAGTCGTGTAGTAAAATATTTTTAAAAAGATACAATAAGTCATAATGTATGACAACTCTGATCCCCTCAACATAGAGAAACAAGAGTTTGAGTAGCTTTAGAGGGTTGAACATATGGGTCAGCTATACTGAATTAAAACTCTTCAATTTATTTTTTCCAAATATCTTCACAAATATGTGAATATTTTTATTTTTATTTTTAGAATTGTCCACACCTAGGTTTAATGATGCAATATGTTTTATTTCCAACGTGTCCCATGTTTCATTAGTTAGTGATATTGTTGAGTACTAGAAGATTGGGTACGTGATCAAATGAAATGTTTTCACTTTAGTGAAAATTACCTTTTAGTTGTGTTGCTCGATATTCAGTCAGACATACTTTTTACTCCAACAAGGCATAGCTTTCTTTATGCAAACACCAAGGAGACACAACAGAACCTCAACTCTCTCCTGGCTACATCTAGATAGAAGTTGCAAGATCTGATACATGGAAATGTAATATTGATACCTCAAAATGATCGTATTTACAGTATCCTTACACGGTTGTTGTACATTCAAGGAGTCACCAGGGACGAGACTGACATTTTAGCCAGTAATTCACGACTGCTTTATTTTCTTTTTTCCAACAATTGAGACTAACGTTCTCTCAACGCTACGCAAAGAAAACATCTGCGTCAGTATTTTTACCCAAAACATATAATATAGTCGTTTAAGAGAATAATTATTATGTGAAAGAAAGAAACTCTTAAAAGAAGCAAAGCACGTTTCCTGGACTCTATTCACATACAGCTATTTGACAAATATAGACATTGGTTTAATATTTGCTATTTTGACATTTACCATGCAATCTTTTGTGATTGCTGCTCATTAAGTTCTCAGAGACATTTGCAAATGAGCTATAAACCTGACTGAAGTTATCTCAGTAGAGCCTCAGTGCGGACCAGCAAGTCAAGTTTTAGATAGACATGTCTATTTGCTCGTTCCTAGGTGACACTACTGATAACCTACAGACTGAACAAAGCTCTGTTTGTACACAAAAAGCTTTAAGTTACTTCGATGGAGATCATAATTAATCAGTCTTGTTAGTTTAAAAAAAAGCAAAAACACTTAAAAGCCGGGGGTCGATATCACATTTTCAGGTCTCCTTAATAAAATCTGCAACGCGTACTCATGGCTATTCTTACTATCAATTAGCACGTGCTGTTGCTAGTGTGCTTTCAAAAAAAGTTAGAACATCATGGCTAGTACCCTAAGGAATCAATGTGACTATAGTAATGTATTATTGTTTTTTACAAGAGACACAATGTTACTCAATGTTACAATGTTACACAATGTCCCTCTAGTGAAATTACTGCAATTACTATGGCTATTTTTTTCAACTCTTGTAAAATTCTCTTTATTAGGCATTTTAAAGGTTTCAAATCTTAAAGCATGTCGTTTTTCTTTCTATATATATTTTTTCTGTTGTAATAATGCGTGTGTTAATATGTCCTCCCTCTCATTACTCTCTCATGCTGTGCTAGGCCATTTATCTTCTAGTAAACAAAGTATGTGGCAAAGCACAGGATGTGAGTAAGAGAGGAAGTTATTTAAATGCTGCAAATAAAGCACAACCAGTAGCAGAACTTCAGCCTTCAGACTGAACGTACCTGCAGTGTGAGCTTGCATAGTGTGGAAATATGAGCAATGTAAACTCGCTGATCCCTTTCCATGTATTGGCATCTCTTGTCATACAATTGTATGCATCGTTGAATTACGTATTGTAATGCAATGCATTATCTGATATTGGCTTTTAAGGTTCGTAATTTGTATTACCCAGATGGCACTTCCTAAAGTCTCTTTGGATTGTAGCCTGCCAGGTATAAGTAGGTTGGCTTGAAGGTGATTTGGATTGGAGGAGAATAGTCATACTTCCTCACCTTTGCCGTGTGTGGTGACAGGAATTGTAGCAATCCGCCGAGATGCATTATCACAATTTGCGAAAGCCATTCCTAAAGGAATCAGTTAAGTTGCATGGCAAAGCACAGACTAAGCTCTATGATCTTTGTTAGAATCTCAATCACAGAATTTGCTAATTTTTACCAAGACAGCACAGTGCTGTCAGGCTAGGGTGCAGTCAGGTTCGTGGAGGTGGAAATGGACAGGACTTCTCTCGGTTCATTGTTAACCAGCAACCCCTTTCAGCTTCCAGGGCATCTGCAGTCAAGCCAGCTGCGCAGTTTTGAGGGACCTACCTTTACACATGGTATACAATGATGGGTGACTCAAAGTCAATCGAATTGGCTTCTCCTCCCACCCGACCCATGCATAATTCCAGTTTGTAGCAATAATGTGCATATGGAAAACTGATGATTCCAACCTGAAATAAAATGCTTTCAATCTGTTCAAAGCGGTTGGTTTGAGCTATAGTGGGGGGTTTTTCATACTCCAACAAAATAAAGATTTATTTGTCCATTTCTCTTTCTCAGTTAAGTGGAACTTCAGAGGAACTGGAGAGAAGCACCTTTCGTTGGAGATTGGGGACACAGTCCACATACAGGAATCATGCGAGGGTGAGTAAGAACATTTGGTAGGAGAAGGACAGTATGAACAAAATTTATCAGTCAGATCTCATACAGCACTGCATCCTATATTTGTGCTTATTTTAAAATAATCTTTAAAAAAATTACTCTATTATCTTTAACTATCATTTCTGTTGTTTTCATTCAGAGAATATATTGATACTGAGGCTGTTTGATAACTGTACTCTTTGTCTTTGCAGGCTGGTTCAAGGGCTACCTAACCAAGAACAAATCCCGACAGGTACAGTAACGCTAGCACGTGCACTGATTTGTTTCTCAGTAGTTTTGCCTGTCAGAGATCAATTCACAACATTGGAAAGTACCCCAGTAGGATTGTTGGGGACTCCATAGCCACCCCCAGGTCGACAGTGTTGTCCAACAATAATGCGGAGGAAGATGCTACTCCTGAGCCTCCTGCTCTGTGCTACTTTCTCTTCCCAGTCTTTCTCTATGTTAATATTGGATGAAGAAACTTTCCTCCTGCAAACCAATAACCCTAATCCTATCATCTTAATTTAAGTCTAAGACAAAAAAAAAATTGTGTACTGTAAGACCTTCAGATAAGTCTGTTGCACAAATCAAAACTTTGCAGGTCCTACGTAACCTAACACTACTGTTTGTCAGCAATTAAGACAGGACATATTCTTTGGTCAGTCTATCCGGGATCCATGGGACGTTCCCATGGTATGCATGGGTTGGATATCGTCCAATCACCATTTAGCAGATGGTTTGTGGGAGTTTAAGAGATTATGTGAATGGTTATTGAGTGGTGTATTACTTGTCTGCCAGCCTAGATTAGCAGAAATCCAAAATCAATTTGGCTGGATGGTGAAAGTAATTAGTGTCAAATATCTGCCTTTCGAATTCATGAAGCTTGCAATGTCGCCTGTTTTGATATCTAGCTAAATTATTAAATTTAAGCATGTCATAGGTAGCTAGCTTAAGTTATCACACACTCGTTGTTCTCTCTTCCTTTTCCGACAAAGGCGCTCTGCTATGTAAAAATTAGGATGTTGAATAAGTATGACTGTGGGTTACTAGGTAGATACCAAGGAAGTGTATGCTCTGTCCATAAAGGCTTAAATTCAGCAGCGATTCGTCAAAGTTCCAGAGATGGGATAGCAGGCGACAAGTAAAATATAGGCACGCCTTGACACAGTAATGTAGAACATAATTTTAAGACCAAAAACAAGGCTCTGTGGTGTGACCGTTTCCATCATATATATTCTCAAAAAATGCAGTGCATTTTTATCATTATAATCATATATAATCATTTTTAACAACAAGAAATTTGCAGCTGTGAAGTAAATATGCTATTCCATGGCAACTGGGTGTACAAACTCCTTAGCCTGGAGCTGAGGTTAGCTAAAAGCCGAGAGGCTGCTAGTTAACGGACATGTGCTTGTCGACCACCCTGCTTGTCGCTACAGTGACCATAGCTTATGTTTGAACAGCTGACTGGCAAGCTCAAGTAACTTAAGTGACCATTCCCAACACAGTGCCGTAGCTTTACAGCAAATTCCTGCGATAGACAGTAATAAAAATGCATAATTTCATGCAATGAGCGCAGTGCGCCGTGATCAATCATGTATACCTCAGATGTAAAGGAGCAGGTTCACCAAACAAAGTAAAGATGCTCCAGCACACTGTGGCTGTAAAAGTGTCTTTATTCAAACGCACAGGCCAGTTGAATTTCAATGGTGTCTTTGTCATTTATGAAATATTTTTTATTGACCATTAGCAAGTATTGCCTAATCCTTTTTTTAACCAATCAGTCTTGCAGGCTATTCCACTTTTATCTGAAATGTTTAAAATCTTATATCCCTCTCCATGTTACCCACCATTTGCAGCCTATCTTTGTATTCTGAAAGGGCCACGATCAGGTGCAATTCAACGTGGAAACTTCTTTAGCAGCTGCAAACATCTGCAATTGCTTCATTTAGTTTGCTGGGACCCTTGTAGTTGTGAACATCAGACTTTAACCAATGGAGTTAAAATGTCTTTTGAACTGAATAAAAAAAAGATACATTGACAACAGAATGAGGGGAGACAGACCAGAAATGACAGAGGGAAACATGGTTCGGAGGGCCTAAAATACTTCTGTCATTTGGTTCTTTTGAAATGTTTCATTTGTCTCCTTGGCCATCTCCTTTTCTCGTTCATCCTTCTCTCTTTCTCCTCTCTTTTTTATTGTGTGTCTATTTGATTAATCGAGAAAAAATACGATTTTTTAAAGCCGGCTTGTCCTTTTTACCTCTGCAGGGTGCATTTCCTGCCAGCATTGTCCACTTGAAAGAGGTTATCATAGAAAAACGGGGGTAAGTAACACACTGCCTGAAATTTAATAAACTTCAGTAACTGTGCCACGCTACACAGGAACATCAAGCATTACATGATCCTTCTGCACCTACTTACCAAAAACAATAAAAACCAATGTTGCTAACATTTACCGTGATACCTCTGCTTGCTTCTAGGGGGCAGGAAATTGTGACGTCAACTGAAATGCCTCTGGTGAAGGAGGTGACAACCACACTGCGGGAATGGGGCAGCATATGGAAACAGTTGTATGTGGTAAGGACTGCACTGCGTGTTAAAAATGAATAATTATACGTAAGGTAGATAAGGAGTGCTCTCTTTGGTGTGAACAATCCACTGAATGTCGTAAGGATTATACAGTGAGCTAGTATGATACCCTGCATGGTTTCATTTGAGGGTTCCCAGCAGTAAACCTCTGTCAGCCTTTCTTCTAATTATCCTCTTTTCTCTTCCATACAATTATCAAACAAATGACAATAACTTCTACGGCCTTCGATGAATTTTGCTGGAAATTGCTATGGTTATAGAAAGCCATGTTACGCACCCTCAAAGTGAATTTTCCATAAGTTGTATCGGTTTTGTCACAGTCTTTGGGCATTACATATATGTCTCGTCGACATATGTCTAATTGCATGATTTGTCAAGCTGTTATGGTGATTTTTCATCTCAGTTTTCCCAGAATATAAAGTAGAAAGTTACTACTATAACTGTTTAGTGTCGTAGAGGTAAGAAAGAGATTCTAACTTGCTGGTCCTTGCCTGGTTTGACGGACAGATAAAGTAGTGTGCCATTAGCCCCATTCATAATTGATATCATCTAGTAAGAACATACAGGTTGAAGAGTGAGAAGACCTAAGACCAAACTCTATGGAAAGCCAAAGATAATAACTGTGAGATCCAGATGAAAGTGATTAATTTATGATTGTATAAATGGTTGTATTAGCAACAAGAATTACATCTAGTAGAAATAGATAGAGCAGAAGTCATTGTTTGTTGATAACTTGTTTCATATGCCTAACAAAGTCAGCTCTTGCACCAAAACCAATGATAATCCATCATAACTCTCAGTGCTAATTAATTTTAGGTAGAATAAAGGGGTGTGTAAGATCCAACCTCTAATGTCAAGAATTTTATTTTGAAAGAATTTTAAGAACTCAACTGTAGTTACTAATTACTACTCAGTAGAATAGTAATCTATGATCATTTATATATATTTTTAAATTACTTTAGAATAGACTAAAGATAGACAAATTCTTCTTATATTTTAATTTTATTTCAATAATAATAACAAAGTTTTTACAAACAAAGAACAAGTAAGACTAATAACAAAACATTTAACAAAACAAGAACTACAGCACAATAACGACTTTTTCACATATAATAATAAAATACCATGACAATACCATTACACTTTTTTTCATACAATGAATCAAATATATATAATTTAAAATAACAATAAATGCAAACCTCAGTAAAACCATGACTACAGTTAAATAATGAACCGTCACCCTAAAACAATAAAAATGTAAATTGATATAGCTTACATAACTAATAAATATCCAAGAACTAGCTTAATGCTGAATGCAGTAGGTTAGTTAGTTTTGCCTCATCTTCTGAGGAGAAATAAGTCCAAAACAGGAAAATCTAAAATAAAAACATCTACAAGTATGTAGCATGCTGTGGCATGTCCAGTCTGGTAGCGGCCAGAAACAGGGATGGCTGTTTTACGCCTTTCATTGGTCATTCAAAAATGTGCAACATTCGAGCAGTCCAGTGTCAAAGGGTTAAGTTGCCCTTTAAAGAATAACTAGTTTAAATTACCACATAGTTGTCAGGAAATTGAGGATTGAATAGGAGTTATAGTGCTATGATTACTGATAAGCTGAAATTGTTCTGGCTTTTAACTCTAACCCACATAATGAAAGGCTTGTTTGGTAGCATCGGGTCAGAAAAGCAACAGAATGGCAGCTTCTAGAAAAACCATATAGTCCCCATATGGCCCGATATTCACTCACCCACCCATCAAACAGAACCTCACCAATTTAGTTAGCCAGAGGTCTAGTCCTCCAGAGCACCAGTCAAATCCATCCCCCCCAAAAATACTCCAAATGTTGAATCAAACAAACAGTATTAGGTTAAAGTATAGACTCTCAGTTTTATTTGAGTGTATTTATGTAGATATTGGTTTCACCATTTGGACATGGCAACACGTAAACATAGTCTCCCGATTCCAGGTTTCCAAAAGTATCCAAATTAATTATGCACCCATGTTTAGTATTTGGTCACCAACACTTTGCAAGCAAAAACTATCTGTTGACTGCGACCCATTGACCCCACCACATCTGGTGTTGTCTGGTGTTGCTCCAACAGGCCTGTACTGCAAAAGTAAATGCATGTTCAATTGAATTTATATCTAGAGATTGACTTAGCCAGTCAAGAACCTTCCACTTTTTGGCCCTGAAAAATATCCTAGTTGCTATGGCAGTATGTTTGGTCATTGTTTTGCTGTATGGTGAATCAGCGTCCAATGAGTTTGAACCGGCAAGGTGTTCTTTTTTCCCCCCTCAGTTATGACTCCTTAGGTGTTTGGAACCTAGGTAGTCACAACTACCTAGCTGCAGTATGTAAGCCTATGTGAGTGTCTCCCATCTTTTCTCTCTCTAGGCCAATCAGAAGGAGCGTGTGCTTCAGGTACAGAGGCTTATGTGGGATCTGATGGAATGGCGTTCCCAATTGCTGTCTGGCACGTTGCCCAGCGATGAGTTCAAGGAGCTCAAACAAAAAGTTACCTCCAAGATTGACTATGGAAACAAGTATGACAAGGCCCCTACTCTCTCATTGTCTCTCACCCTCTCTCTCCCCTTTTTATATTGGCTGTAATGATTCCATAGTTAATCGACCTTTGGAATAATGTACGTATTAAAATGGCACATGAGTTTATATTCATATAGGATAGTTACTGTGTTTATTTGTATTATATGAAAATCCCCGGCCAAAAAAAGTTCTCTGTTCCAGGATTCTGGAGTTGGATCTTGTGGTACGGGATGAGAACGGGAACATCCTTGACCCAGAGAAAGCCAGCGTAATCAGCCTGTTCCGTGCCCATGAAGATGCCACCACCAAGATTACAGAACGCATCAAAGAAGAGCAGGTTTGACTCCTCCTAAAATCCAGAGCAATGAAGAATCCAGTGCTTTAGCCTGTTGTCAGTCTAATACCAGTTTGAGTTGTGTGTGCGTATGGCTATACAAAATATATATAATAAGATAGCAAATATATATTTAACAGGAATGTATGATACAATAATATACAGTTCTAAACAGTATCAGATAACCTAACAGATTTAATAAATAATATAATGATATATGCACATCCATAATAAACAACAGAAGTATATATTAAATAAAAATAAAATTACATTGATATAGACAATATAAGAGTTAACACTAACTACCGCAACTCACTGAATGTGCACACAGTAAATGCAATAATATAAACAGGGTAGGTAACTAAACATCACAAAACGTTTTATGATGTAAGGCTAATTTATTAATTAACAAACAGGAAAACACTAACTTTGTCACAGATGTACACAGTTAAACAATTACAGTATCTTGTGCTACGTATTCGTGGCTGTGTCCTTGCAGACACAAACCAAAAACCACGTGCAGACAGGGCAGGATCAAATTACAGAGCTAACAGTACTGGACAACCTCTGGAAAGGTCACTCTTCTCAAAAGCTTTTATTAAATGTGTGTATGGGGAATTATGTGCTTCAATACGTGGAAAATCTTTTTCAAAGAAGTTCTCCAATGTATTTCATTTTCCTGCCACTATGTTTAACAACGTAATGTTTCCCTAAGATATCAAAATGACTGAAAGCTACACATACTTATCAAATGTCACATCAGTCCAGCCAATGAGAAGAATATGGCTTCAGCTTCTGGCAGGAACAAATGACCACATAGTGTAGATTGGAAATAATTTTGTATGACAGCCTTATTAGCCTAAGATGTCTGAATCCAGCAATAAGAAAGGAGAAGATCCCAAATTTTCTTTGAGACATCCTCCCTTGGATTCACCAACAAATATAGCTGCATGTCATCTGTGTAACATTAAATATTAATTTTGTACTTATGGATAAAATGACCAAGAGATATAACATATATAAGTAGAAAAGATACCCAAACTTGTGGGATGAATCATCATTCATTTTTACAAATTGCAAATCGTATTACAAATCTATAGAACAGTCTAGTTTATGCTTGTGTGAGTTTCAAGTCTATGGTTATTTGTAGTATAAAAAAGGATAGGATGTTTTGATCTAAAGTATCAAAGGAAACACTCAGGTCAAGCAACACTAGAACAGACACAGAGTTTTTATCACATTCTAAAATAATATAATTTACAACCTTAACAAGTGCAGTGTCAGTGCTGTGCCCTGATCTAAAACCTAACTGAGATAGTTCTATAATATTAATCTCATTAAAAAAACACCAATAACTGTGGAGCTATTACTCTCCATGATATTTTAGACAAGAAAGGCAGGTTACTAGACAAACCACAAAAGATCCCTCTCTTGATGTTAAAAACTGTGTCATGCTGAAACTACCTACTTTCAGTGAGGTCACTGTTCTCATTTTTTCCCTAAATCAAGGAAACTTAAAAAAGGAAACTTTTTCCTCTGTTATATTGCGATGTCAAAAGCATAACCAATCAAACTTGATTATCTGTCAGTTAATTAAAAAATGAGACTAATTTTCGCCGTGTGTCTGATTTAGTTGAATTGCCCCACAATTGTGCAGGCTATGTAGAAAGTCTGAGTAAGTTATTTGATGAAGTGAAGCTGTTGGGAACCTTCTGTTTCTTCTTCTTTGTCAATTTTCTGTGAAGGTTAAGGTTAGGGTTGCTTCCATGCTGGTTGAAGAATTTTGTTATTAATTGACAGGGTTGTTGAGGGCCTGGTTCCATCATGTCACTGGCATGAAAATGAAATCATACAAAAAAGTAAAAAATAAGAAACGCCTTAATAACAGCTAATGAATTAGAAATAGAGCTTTGTTACCGTTACATCAGCTGTCTGCTAGTAAACATTATCCATTCTTACTAGCCTATTATTGCCACTCGACAGTAGTGGCAGAAGGATCCATTTTCACTTAGTAAAACTAAGTGTTAGTAAAAACTTTAACACATTAAATTGCATTTAAAGTGAAACATTGCTTTTTACTTGATAATAAATAATCCATAAAAATAATCCACACAACCAATACTAGCCACCAGGCCGTAAATTGCAGAAAAGATTCTTTAGATGCTCTCCAATAGCGAGAATAAAAACTAGCATTAACAACTGAATGAGAAGGAGAAGCAGCAGGTGTTGTTATTTATTATTTACCAGGTGCTGGTAAATATTTTGCATCAAATCCCATCAAATATTGATTGATTGATTGAACAAAATTTTTCACCCCAGTCTAATGTCCAGGCGGATCACAGTGGAATATCAGCTCGTATCCAGTCCTCTCCCACACACAGTCTTTACGTCTTCGTTCGCAACTTTGTCTGTCGTATTGGAGAAGACGCTGAGCTCTTCATGTCCCTCTACGACCCCTCCAAGCAGGCTATCATCAGGTCAGAAGAAACAACTGGCACACTTTCTGTCTTGCTCTCTCCATTTTGTGTTTCTAGGGATTCATCTTCATGTCTGTATGGCTTTTGTCTGCATTTTTTGTGCTCAAAGAGCTTAAATGCATGGTTTGAGGTTTCTTGACTTGGCCAAAGATCTCTCTTTTTTGGTTTCTCTGTTAGCCATGAGTCTGTCTGCAGTGTCTATGACTTTGGGGACAATCACTTCTTCCAACATGACTCAACATGACTCATAAATCAATCAATCAACCAAAATGTATTTGTTATAGTGCATTTTCAAAAACAACTTAATGGATTGCTTGCAGATCATATTGGCCTAGGTCTAATACCATAAATACTCAATTTTTAAGCCAAACATGCGTACCCAACTCTGCCATAATACTTAACGGTTACATAACGGTTTAACAAACATGAGAGCAATGTTCCTGTTCTATATCCACTTACAGTGAAAACTATTTGGTGCGCTGGGGAAGTTTCGGGTTCCCCAAGGAGATCGAAATGCTCAACAACTTGAAGGTGGTCTTTACTGTAAGTTAACACTTAAAAACTTTCTCCATGTCTTTATTACTCACGTTATTCCGTTCCATTCACAGTCTTTGTTGGAAAAAGTATGTGAACCTTTTGGATTTAGTAACTGCTGGTTTCTCCTTTATTAGCAATGACTTCAACCAAACACAAAATTGCTTCTGCTTCAGCCATTCGGTTAAGGTTTACTTGTGCGTTTAGGATTGTTGTCATGCTGCATTGCCCACATTCTTTTCAACTTTAGCTCTTGGACGGACACCCCCCAAAATTCCCCTGGTGATTTGTTTATATAATATAGAATTCATAGTTCCATCAATGATTGCATGTTGTCCTGGTCCTGAGACTGCAAAGCAGCCCCAATGATGCTCCCACCACCATGCTTCAAGGTTGGGATGAGATTCTTTTGCTGAAGTGAAGTGTTTCATTTTTGCCAAATATGACATTTGGCACATAGAAAAGTTCCACTTTCGTCTCATCCGTCCACAATGCATTCTTCCAATAGCCCTCTTTGGTACCTCCTGGAGTATTGTACGCCTTGCTTTGAGAGTGTTTATGGGACCCGGAGAAGGGTTGGGAACCACTGATTTAAACTCACTTTAAAACAATAAGACCAACAGGATAATCTCCCTTCTCCAAGGACCTTGGAAATAAGGACCTCAGCAGGGAGAAGATATATTTGATCTGTCAAATAGTGCGAGTGGGACGAATGGAACGAGAGACCAACACCAAGAAGTCCACTATAGGTCTGCGGAGACCATTTGGAGTAGCAGGTAAAGTTAGACAGAGCCTATCCCTGAGAAACCCTCATTAACATCAAAAATAAATTAGAGCAATTTAGGGATTTTCTAACAAAGCCAGAGAATCACATATACTCAAAGCTAGCTGCAAGGTGATTGTGGCAAGGACAGAGTGACTGGTAAAATTGTACATTATTATTATTATTAACCCAGGATAGACTCGAGGCATTACTGTAAACCTTCACACAGGCTATAGAAGGCACTTGAGCTTTTTAATTTAACCTCCACATTGTTCAATTAAGTAAATTAAGTTGTTTTGAAATGCTCATCAGCCTGACACTCATCTCCATGTCAAGCGCTCATGTTCATTATTCAGGGTTGCCGGAGTTTAAATCTGTAGCTTGATGGTTAATCTCTCCCCCTCTCCTTTTCCGTCTGTCCTGTGTAGTAATGGATATCACTGACATCATCAAGGGAAAACTTGAATGTGATGAGGAGAAGCAATACTTTATCCCTTTCCACCCGTGAGTCGGATTCTATCCCCTGTCTAACTCTGCATCACTGCATTCTCCTCTGCATTTTCTCATCTGCTCTACACATTCCTTCCTGCCATCTAACAACCCATTCAGTCCTCTACACTCAACAGCTCTCATCCCCTCTGTTCATCTTTTCAGATTTTTTGGAATATGAATAAATACATGTTTTGGGGGAAACTTGTGCAAGAGGGTGGAAGGCGCACAGAACTTGACTTTTCTATTCTGGCTCTGTGTGCCTGTAGGGTCATGGCAGAGAATGACTTCCTCCATTCTCTGCTGAACAAGGTGACAGCATCCCGTGGGGACAGCGGTGGGCAAGGTTGTCAACCTCTCTCTAACTAAGTGAAAAACACAGGGGCAGGAGCACTCATAGTAGTAGCAATACTAACAGTAACTACTTGATAAAAAAATTATGTGCAAAATTTATTTGACATATCAGAATGTGTAGTTCAGGATTAAGTTGCTGCTACATTAAAATATGCAACAACAATGTATATATAATGTCTCTAATTTCACTAATTTCAACCAACCACCTGGTGGAAATCTTATTCCATAGGGCCACATGAATATTGATAAAAAAATCTATTCAAACGAAGGTGTTCTAGCACCAAAACTGTCGACTTTAGCACCAACATGGTTTTATTGTACTTATTAATACTTAATACAATCACAATGTATCATCTCCTTGCTTTTCTCCAGGGCTATGGGTGACAATGAAGACCCTGGTGGGGGACATTCTGCAGATTAGGAAGGAATACCCCCACCTTGTGGATCGGAGCACAGTAGTGGCAAGGAAGCTGGGCTTCCCAGAGATCATCATGCCTGGGGATGTTCGCAATGATATTTACCTGACGCTGTTGGCGGGTGACTTTGACAAGTACAACAAGACCACACAGAAGAATGTAGAAGTCATCATGTGGGTGTGTGACGAAGAGGGGAAAGTAGTGCCGGTGAGTTTGTCCATTTGGGATGAAGGTACTGGGATTGGTGCTCTTATGCTGTATCAATGGAATGACAATTCAAAGTGATTATTTTAACACTAGTAACACCAGTAATCCCAGCACACTTAGTTAATACATTCTGCAGCAGAAATTGAAGGCTTTTTCAATGCCCCCCCCCCCCCCCATACTCAAGGTAGTTGCTATGAATAGCATACAAATATCCTGCTCATTTTGTTTCTGGAGAGTTTACCAACATGCAATTAGACCAGCCAAGCTTTCATCAAAAATGGTTGCAAAGGTCACGTTATCTGGACAACAGTATGTGTGCAAAACCATAACTGCTCCCCTTCCATCTTTGGCCCAGAATTCTATCTGTCAAGGGGCCGGAGACCGGCCCGTGAATGAGTACAAATCCGTCATCTACTACCAGGTTAAACAGCCACGCTGGATGGAGACCATCAAGGTGAGAGAAACAATAAGGAGAGGAATCAATCAATCAATCCAGTTATTTGTATATAGTGATTTTTACATGTAACAAGAATTAGAGACCTGGCTATAAAGGTGGTCTGAGACCACCCCGCTAAACTAAAAGCAGAACTTCGCCAACTAGGGTAGTGTTGGTGCGACTAAAGGAATGGTTATTATCACCAACAGTAATTCATCTGTTACGATCCTATAGACTGTATGCAAGGTTAAATAGGTATGTTTGTAATCTACCTTTAAACAGTGAGACCGTGTCTGATTCCCTTAGTTGCTAGGCTATTTTATTTTATTCTTTGTAGGCAAAGGCTCTTCTTCCAGACTTTGTTTTAGTTTTTCTTGGTACAGATAAATTACCATCCTCTAGTGAGCTAAGTAATCTAGATCGGTTTTAATGGACTAAAAAGGATGTAATGGACTAACCCTTTCACAGTCGTAAAAAATGCCAGCAGAAGCTACCTTTTTGGCAGTTAATTTAAAGAACTTGCGTAATATGATAAAACATTTTTTACAATTAACTATCCTAGCAGCTGCATTCTGAACAACATGGAGTGTATTTTGTAGCTATACTTGAGTCACCTTATACTATACCTTATACCTTTACAGTAGTCTAGATGTAATAACTATAAAGGGTTCATTGTTGAACAAAACCTATGGGCTAATGGACGAAAAATCGAGTCTCGATTGGATAGCTAATACTTGGAAAATTTACCTGACTGGAATTAGAACTCAGTTCATCTGAAATTATATTTGGATTTAAGAATATGTTAGGATGACTAGTCACAGATTCTCGGAAGAGCGCAGACATCAGTATAGAAGTGAGTGCCTGGTGCCTTGCTAATGCTCAACATCTTCAGTCATTTAGCACACGCTCTTTCAGTGTGAATGATGAGAAAAGTCAACTAGGCGATTTATTAATTAAGAAGGGACCATTAGGCATCCGGCTGTGGAAGATCGCATGGGGATGAACGATGAGAAGAGCATGCAAAGCTAGCCAGGAGCAAATCTAGTGGTAGCATAGTGAGTGAGGGTGAGGATATTGTGGCGGATCCAAGCTGCAACAGAGAACCAGTGGAGTTTTATAAGGAGGGAGGTAGCATGGGTGAACTTCCTGTGATTGAAGGCCACCTGAGCAGCTGCATATTAAGTTAGTTGGACAGGTCTAGTCAAGGAGGCTGGAAGGCTAACCAGTAATGAATTGCAATAGTCCAGGTGGGATATCACCAGTTCCTGGACCAGGAGCTGTGCAGATTGTTCTGTGAGGAAAGAACTGATCCTTCTGATGTTATTGAGGATGAATCTACAGGATCGAGCCACTGAAGCAATGTGGTCCTTGATGGACAGATATGGAGCCCGTATCTCTTCACCAGGCCAGGTTTCCCCCAAGATGTTTTCCAGTTATAAGTTAAGTTATTTGGTGCACACCAGTCAGTCAGCAGGCGATTTAGCAACAAGAGTCTGTTGTAAACCTCGTCGCCTCCAAAGGTTGGAGTGGGGCCAGAGAAAATTACTGTCTGACTAAATTTATTTTAAATTTTCACAACTTTCAATTGTTTCAATCCGATGTCATTTACACCGGTGTGTATAAAAACTTCAGATAATTAGCATTTACCTTTAGCCCATCAATTCTAAATTTGAAGCAATGTCAGACACTCTGGCAAAAGAAATACAATTGACAATGTTTGCCGTTGACTCTAAATATGTTCATTTTCGACAATGGAATCGCCAATGACCACTGCTTTCTCAGTAGATATGTTACTGAGTGGGGAAAATTTATCAGAGTTGCTGGTGTGGGATCGCTGAATTTGGTTTGAAAATCTGCTTCTTTCGAATCGTGACAACATGACAAACTTGGCTTCTCAAGCCCTGCTGGGACTCTAGGTCTCAGAGACATAATCTTCTTCTCTGATGAATCCAAAGGGACTGAAAAAGAATCGAAAAAAATCTCATTGTCCCCAGTCTCATAAAGCTTCAGGATTCTTTTCCTGGATTCTGGAAAAAATTATCAGTGCAGCTAATATCAACGGAACTATACGTATGTCACACTGTGAGCAAAGCAGAGTGGACTTGGAAGCCGTATCTTATGTAGCGTCGGGCACAGACGAGGAGAACAACCCAAGGCTAAGGAGAAAGGAGTTTATTCAGCCACAAACAAAGGACAAAACTAAAGAAAACAGTGGCCACGTTGAGGCTACTTTCCGGGCTTCTCTACCGGTGGGACTGGGTTGAAGGTGAGGATGTTTGGGGGAGTTGAAGAGGACAGCTGGGGTCCTTATATCGGCAAGGGTTTCTTCCTCCTCTGAATCTGCAAGAGACAACAGTGTACCTCAGTTGACCTGCAGACTTCTCTCTCCCTGTGCACTGGAGGGCCCTTTTGTAGGAGGCAGCTGTTCTTCTGCCTAATTTAATGATGAGGTCCTCGGCGCTGTCTCGGCTTGAGTGCGAAGGGGTGGTGCTGAACGGCTGAGGGCTTAGGTAGGCCCTGTCCGCGGTGCTGAGGCCTCCTCCCATGAGGGCAGGTGACCTCTAGTGGTGTTGTTGGGGTGCGTGCATGGGCGGGGACTCCCGTTCCCGCACCATACTTACCTTTGTTTGAAGGTTGAAGGCAGATGTTTTGATTTATCCAGTCAGAAACTTTCACTGTAGTACTGTGTATTTAAAACTTCCAGTATTCAACTGTATCGCTGTATAATATCTTAGTCTGGATCAGATGTATCACTGTGGATATTGGGAGACTGTGTAATTTAGTCCTCCTGACCTTAGGTGGCGATCCCACTGGAGGAGATGCAGCGGATTCACCTGCGCTTCATGTTTCGTCACCGCTCCTCTCAGGAATGTGAGTGTACCTTCATGCCTCTATTTCTATTTCACCACGTTGTGTGAAAACCATGCCTGATAGATATCAATTAATCAATTTTATATTGATATAGAGTAGCAATTCCTACTAACAAGTTACTGCATAGTTGTTTGAGGATAATGCCTAGGTAACAGTAGCATGCAGTATATATTGAGTAAAAAGATACAGAATAAACAGATATTCACTGGTTCCAGTATTCTCCCAAAGCTTATGCCTAAAGTCGATGTGGCAGAAGAAGTAAAGGAGGAATTAGGAAATTTATTTAGGAGTAAATTTGAATTAAATTAAACAAAATTAAACCAAAAATTTATTCATCGCTAAATAATTTTTATTGAAGAAATGAAGGAAAAAAGGTTTGATTTACAGGCCGCCAGAATGGCTTCCCTTATACACTATATGGACAAAAGTATTGGGACATCTACACTTTACACCCAGGGTTGAGGTCAGGGCCCTGTGCTGGCCAGTCAAGTTCTTCCACACCAAACTTATCCAACCATGCCTTTATGGACCTTGCTTTGTGCACTGGGGGATGGTCATGCTGGAACAGATAAAGGCCATCCCCAAACTGTTTCCAGAAAGTTGGAAGCATAGAATTTTCCAAAATGTCTTGGTAAGCTGAGGCATTAACATTTCCCTTCAGTGGAACTAAGGGGCCTAGGCCATCCCCAGAAAAAAACCCCATAGCATTATCCCTCCTCCACCAAACTTTACAGTTGGCACACTGCAGTCAGGCAGGAAACGTTCTCCTGGCACTTGACTGGCCCGCACAGAGCCCTGACCTCAACCTTATAGAACAACTTTTGGATTAACTAGAATGGAGATTGCGAGCCAGGCCCAACATCGTCCAACATCAGTGTCTGACCTCACGGATGCTCTTCTGGAAGAATGAGCAAAAATTCCAACAGACACACTCCTGAATCTTGTAGAAAGCCTTTCCAGAAGAGTGGAAGCTGTTATAGCTGCAAAGGGGGACCAACTCGATATTAATGCCTATGGATTTAGAATGGGATATGATAAAAGCTTTTGTAGATAGTGTATGTCTTGATACAGAGTATCAAGAGATTCAGCACAGTTGAGTATTCCAAATAAATTGTTCAAATCAGAACACAAGTAACCTGTAAAGTGCATGTATAAGTACACTATATGATTTTGACAGCCCACTATTATAGAATTTCAGCAACATTCATTGAGAGAAGGACTTTTGGTGAGATTTTAAATATGTGGTCTTTGTATGCATCAAATGAGGAATTGAGGTCAAATAAAAATATATTGTGGATACTTAAATAGGGTTAGGGTTAGGGTTAGGGTTATACCAATATGTCAAAATTCTTTTAAATTAGTTTTGGTCTTGGTATTATTAAAACATCCATGATGATATTGACTTGTGTGGTTGTAAACATTTGAGAACAATGCTAGGTATTAATTAGTCTAAAATAAAACATTAATTAAAAATAACTGACATGATTTTTAGGTGCCCTATTTGACCAGGATTTCTGATCTCCCCAATCTCAAATGTGTTGGCAGGATACAGCTAAATGAATGTGAGTAAAATGCTGTCATTTTTCTGCCTAAAGCAAAGGACAAGAGTGAGAAAAACTTTGCCATGGCTTTTGTGCGTCTGATGAAGGAGGATGGGACGGTACTGCAGGACGGACCTCACGACCTTGTGGTCTTTAAGGTCAGCTTGAGAGAATCCAAACCAGCCCAACCTTGCGTCTCAGACTGAAAAAGGACCGGGTGACATCTGTGTCTACTCTCCCTTATTGCAGGGGGACAGTAAACGGATGGAAGATGTTCACTCATACCTCTCTCACCCCTCCACACGCAACCCAGGGGATGCACACAAGGGGGCAGGACTGATGCGTAGCTCCAGCAATGTGGGGCCACTGTCCGTCAGCTCCAGAGACAGTTTCACTATCTCCACTTTAGTGTGCTCCACCAAGCTCACGCAGAACGGTACACGTGCTAGTGTGAGCTTGTGTTTGTGTGTGTATGATCAATGCATTTGGCTGAGAAAAAGATCTTACGTTTTATTTCTACTCCTTGTGTTTCAGTACTGTGAGCTCACTGTTAAAGTGGACATTCTGAGTAATAGGTGTATAGTGTGTGTGTACAGTGGTCCAGTGGTTATTTACACTGCTGAACCCTCACAGTAAAAAGTTGCTAGTACAGTGAAGTTTCACATTGAATAGCTGCTCGATATTAGCCTTTTTAAAATCATCAACAATGCTCAGGTCAAACAGGTCACACTTTATGTAAGCACTGTTGAAATTTAAATAACGGATATCTGATATGGAAGCTAATGTCCGCGTTCATCCAGACTTTGAACTAATAGAAACATTATGTGAGGTGAATAAACCAGGTGTTTAAAAAGAGGCAAAGCTCTTCTATCGGTATTGCTGTTAGTGCGGCTCATTACACCGGGGAGCTGTCTGAATTTTGTTTGTTTCTCTCACCATACCTCTCTCCAGTGGGGCTTCTTGGACTGCTAAAATGGAGAACTCGTCCTGAGCTCCTGAAAGAAAATCTGGAGAAGCTGAAGATCATTGATGGAGAAGAGGTGGTGAAGGTCTGTCAACCATTTAGTCTTCCTCTCTCTGCTTCTCCCCTCAATGTGCATCTCCAGCTGTCACTCTTCTGTCAGTCAAAGTCACTCTTCTGTCAGTCACACGGTCTGTTTGTCTGTTGTCTGTGTCCTCAGTTCCTCCAGGATACTCTGGATGCGCTCTTTAACATCATGATGGAGCACTCAAAGACAGATGACTACGACATCCTAGTGTTTGATGCTCTGGTGAGTGTTTCCTCCTGCCACTTGATTCAGTAAGCCGAGATGGGTAGGGGCACATGTCATGTTTATGGTGTGCTTTCAACACGACATACTTTACCGAATTATGTATTGTTAGAAGTGAGATTTATGATTACTTTTTTCTTTCTTAAAATAATAAACTTGAAATCATAAAGATAAATAAATTAAAATTTTATATATTTTATAGCCACACACCATAACAGATTGGAGGCCACCATGAAATCTGCTGTGAGAACCACTATTGTGGTGCTTACAATATAAATTGTGCATCTGTTTTTCTAGTGAAATCCACTTTATTTTTCCAGGCTATTCAGTTATAAGATTATTATTAACAGACATGCAACATACAATACGAAGAACTGCTCACATGGCTGGCGCCTGTCATAAGTGATGAATTATACACCGCATCTATTTGTATCCCAACAGTTTCATGAACTCACCATTTATTAGTAAAAGCTCTAGTTATTCTGCACACACAGGGGCGGACTGAAACAATAATTCAGGTCGGGAACTTGACTCCATCCCAGGCCACCCTGTTCACGCAAACCGCCAGACCGCTAATTTTGCGCAAAACTTTAGACGTCATATTGTTGACCAGAACTGAAATATATATTAAATGCCACTTTGATATTGTTCCGCACTTATCCCACAATCTGGATCTGCATGCAGGAATTAACGTTTTTATTTTAATAAGCATTTAGTCTGTTTTTTGATCAAAACAAAGCTTTTTTTATTATTAGGACTGGGACCAAAAAAGTTTGGCCAAACCGCTAATCGCACATTACATTTTCGTTTTAAATACAATGTTATTAACTGCGATTAGCGGGTCATTTTCACTTGAATGGGCTTACTTCAGGGGTTGGCAACATGTTGCTCTGGGGCCGCACACAGCTCTTTCAGATCTATCTTTTTGTTGCCTTTTCATTTAGAATCAAATCCACTGTTCACAACATGCTGAAGGATAGGTTTAAACAACAAAATAGTAAAATAACAAAATGCTAAACGGTAAGACTTTAAACCAAAAATGAATAATTTGTAGCTAACGTCCTCCAAGTGTTTCCTACTCCCACCCGTGAAAGAACACACAATATTTGTGTTGGATCCTGTTGGACCCGAGAAACCCAGTCCCATTGCAGGGCTTTATTAGGGGGAAAGAACTTCAATAGGTCCTTCTAAAACTGGATTATGTCCTAGCAAATCATAAAGGGTAACTTCAATCACAAATTGTATTTATGTATAATGTTGGCAACTAGCTACTTTACTTTTCTCTCAGATCTACATTATAGGTCTGATTGCAGACAGGAAGTTTCAGCATTTCAACACTGTTCTAGAGGCCTACATCAAACAGCACTTCAGCGCCACTCTTGCCTACAAGTATGCATCTGTCTCTGTTTCTCTTGGTTTACTTAATTTAATATCCTTACAAAGTATTACCTTTCTATTTTAACCAGCAGATGGTAATATTTATTTAGATGAATAAGCCTTTCCTTCACTGATGCAAACAGAGTGGAGGAACAATGAATGTCACTTATTCAGATTAAAGCAAGGTAGGAAAAAAACAGTTAACTTTGTCTCTCCTCATTCTTCCTCTACTAACTGTCTCTCCTCTCAGAAAACTGATGTCGGTTCTGAAGGTCTATCTAGATGTGTCCAGCCGTGGTGAGCAGTGTGAACCTATCTTGCGCACACTCAAGGCTCTGGAGTACATCTTCAAATTCATTGTTCGCTCCAGGATGCTCTACTCACAGTGAGTTCTCCCATTCATGAGCTCTGGTTGTCATGCATAACAAGGTCAAGCACAGCAATGTTCTGGAGGAAAATCAGTTTTCCACACACATAGGAGAAAAGTGTCACTGTGAATGCTGACATCAAACTGTGATCTGGTCTAAGAGACTGAGTGGGGCTAGATCCGCCTGCTTAGAAATTACTGGCTCTGTTTATACTCCAAGGTCAAATGAGTTTAAATGAGGAACCAGGAAGTGGAAAATGGGTAATCTCAGGAGAAGATGTTAATATGGAGGTCCAAAGAACATAGAAATGTCATGACATTTTTCTAAGCACAGGGGCAATGAAAGAAGTGGAGTAAAAAAAAATCAATTTCACAACTAAACTTAGCGGTGATGGATTTAAGAGCACGGATGACCATGGGGGTGTCGTCACAGGACGACTAGGTCCAAAAGGGGGTCTTGCTGCTTTGTAGCTTCATATGTGAAGAAAGCTGGCTCTGGGTCACAATCGACAAAGGGGACTGGAGCAGGTTCCAGGGAAGCGTTAGGTATGGAGGCAGTGGTGTGGGCATGTGTTTAGCGAGCGGATGCAGAGCATTCTGGTGAACAGCGATGGGGTTAATCTGTAACAGCTTCATCCTCCTCTCCATCCATCTTCTATCAAAATCTTCTTCTCAGGAACCGTAAATCCTATTGACACTAAATGTGGCACATAATTAAAGCCCTAAAAGCCCTAAAAAGTACTTGTCATTGTCTAGATTATTACTAGCATGTTGGCAACATGATTGGCAGCTATATTGTACCTATTTGTCGTTTAAGAGTTGTCCAAATAGTTACATTAACCAGTAAAATATATCTCAAGAGTTATTATTCTCCTGAATTAAACGAAAGAGTCATGGCCTTGCTGCCCTGCCTAACTTGACTACCCTGGGTGTCCCGATGAGTAGGTCCCTGGAATCACTCCTTGCAGCTTTTATATATTTTGTTTCCATGGTAGTTTAGGATCAGTTTTGCTGAAGACAGTGTAACAAATAATTAGGCTGGCACTGATGCAAGGAACTCTGGTGAGTCTCAGCAATTTAAAACTGTTCTAGGATTTTCTCCCATCAGCTCCATACTAACCAACATCAGAAAAACAAGTAAACATGCCCTGGATCCATTTTTGATGGCATGATACAGTATGTCTATGTATTCATATATTTTAGTGAGTGAACCAGTCTTTGTGGAAATATGATTGAGAGGTCAACAAGATAAAACAAGGAATGTAAACATGCATGCTATATATATGGTTATCACATGAAGCAGTTTTTCATTCTATTCTCTCTCTCTCTCGTAACCCTACTACCCCCTCCCCCCAGACTGTATGAAGGAAAGGAGCAGGCGGAGTTTGAAGATTCTCTTAGGCGTTTGTTTGAATCCATCAATAACCTCATGAAGAGTGAATATACCACCACTCTCCTACTACAGGTCTGTAAGAAAAATCACCTACACTCGCCCTCTTAACCACTCACAAACATAATTCAGTTCAAAAGAGTATACCTGAGAACAACTCCAAGCCTTGACTCCAAAGCCAGAGTCCTGTCAAATATTGGTGGGGATTTGTGGACCAGAAATAAGTAGCTTCTTCACAAAAGTACAGGTTGTACATGCAATGTGCAATTTGTTTAACAGACTTGAGCTCCTGAACACAATGACCTTTAATTCAAATCCATCGACTAATACACACAATATTTTTAGATGTGATTAAAATTTCAGCAGAACTAAGGATTGTTAGGGACTGCATTTTACAGAGGCATTTCACTGAACAAAATTATAGGACTGTTGCCAGAACAAAATTACGTTCTTGAAACAGTCCTATAATGTGACTGTACTATAATGTGACATCTGAATTAAATTGCGTGATAGCTTATTTTTAACAATTGAATCGTAGAAAGAACTTTAGAATAGATTGCATTGTCAAGAGGAAATGAAAAATCAGAATAGCGTAAAATTATTTCCTAACCCCTAAGGACCCCATGTTTCCCAAATCAGTTCCCCGGGTCTTTCACATCTCAACTGATTTAGAAATGATCGGCGATGCTATCCTAATGATGTTATTTTTTGGAGCATTTCTAATTTTGAAATTATTATTATTATTATTATTATTATTATTATTATTATTATTATTATTATTATTATTATTTTCTCTCCCTTTCTTGCTTTCTCTCTGGGCCGGCTGCTACTTTTAACTCTGTGTAAGACGATCTACACAGGTGTAGTTTGATAATTTTCACACTTGCACTCTCAAAATGCAACACTAGATGTTGGCAACAGAGTGATAGCAACTGTATTGTGAATTGTAATTGTAACCATATTTCTTGTATGTGTATCCAGGTGGCTGCTCTCAAGTATGTCCCAACTGTCTTGCACGATGTGGAGATGGTGTTCAATGCCAAACTGCTCAGGTCAGTCATCACCCAATGTCAGTTTTAGAGCCTATTTTAATGTGGAGATGGTGTCCCATGCCAAACTGCTCAGGTCAGTCATCACCCAATGTCAGGTTTAGAGCCTACCTTCCCAAGCTGTCTTCCCAGCTCGCTTCAGAGTGGACCATTCTGGGTAAATAAAAGAAAGCCAACAAAGAGAAAACCCTGGTTCCGTTCTCAGAAAAAAAAACAAGAATGAAAACTCTTTAGACATGCTAGTCCATTGAACCCTCACCTTATTTATTTTGTTAAATGTATTCACTACCATTAGTCACAAGCATTTGGGGAAAGGAACAGAATTCCCTGGTGCCAATCCATTTTTGGGGCAACTCATTATCTTGCTATCACCGAATTGAAAGCATTGTTCAATGTCAAATGCCAAACCTAAATCTAAATTTGCAGGCATTTATAATAAACTATTCTTAAAGAGTTTTATCAGATCTCCTACATTAGCCACAATACAAACATGCTGATATATCATCAAATCAACTCTGAAGAATTACAAAACTCTTATGTGGAAGTTATAGCAGAACAGAAGAAAATCACTGTAAAAAGTGAACTCCTTCCTCTGTACTTCTGTGTAAGAGCTGTTTATTATCGCCAACTTCAAATAGTCAGATCTGATTTTAATCTGTGTGTATTTCCTTCTGTTTGCATGAAAATGTGCATAGCTCATGAAATTTTACCTTTGAATAGATTCACTGTTCAGATGAATAAAAGAATAAACCTAATGGTGACAACCTCAATTGTAACAAGAGGTACTGTAATCAACACTTTAGTTCATGCTTTTATGTGTATTAATCTCAATTACAATGCACTTTCACCATGTTTTAACCATGTTTTTCGTCAATGTTGCTTTCTCTGAAGTGGCTTGATAAAAACAGACCAAGCTAAATCTAAAGCTATATTGAGACATCCTGTGGGTCCCTTGGTGATAATATCTGCACAATGCTGACCTTTGCATGCTGACTACGATATGGGCTGCCACTTTCTCCCTATTTACAGTGAGCTGCTGTATGACTTCTACACCTGCATCCCTCCCGAAAAGCTACAGAAGCAGAAAGTGACCTCCATGACAGAAATTGTCGGCAGCAGACTCTTCCAGAAACAGGGTGTGTAAACTGTATAACTATATTTCTCTTTTAGGGGAAACCCCGTGCTTAAACTTGGAACTACCACTTTGTTAAACCACTGTAATTCACTATTGAACATTTGTGCACTGTTCATTTTTAAAACACTATCAAATTTTAACATTAGCTTTCACTATGTATATTTAAAAAGACAACAATTAACCACCTCACAAGTGCCTCAGTCAGTAAATAAGCCCCCTGGAGCTCAGAGCTGGAGTTCAGCGGTTTGAATCGAGCTGATGTCAGAGGCCAATTATGCAAGCAGCATGGCCATATACCATACACATAGTATAAACAAGATGGGTGGCTGATGAGTAGAATTGGAGGAGACTAGTTGTACTTCCGCAGTCCTCATTCTCTCTGTGTGTAGTGACGGAAGTCATGGTGATGAGCTGCGACACATTAGCATATTTGACAATTCCAAATTCTGGAGAAAAATGAATGCCGATTCTAAATTTGAATTAAGAAGAAAACACATAACAAGGTTGTGAATCTAGGGAACATTAGCTAGCATGACTACCAAGTAAATAACTCTTATTTAATGTTAGCTAGCTAGAGCCAATATAAAACCATAAATGCGCATCAAACAAGCAAAAATAAGATAGCTTACTATCAAAGTGGGAAAAGGGAAGGGTTCCCGGTTCAAGTCCCTCCCCAGCTGTTGTAACCATGAGCAAGGTACTTAACCTGAATTTCTTCAGTGAAATATCGAGCTGTAAAAGTGGATGAATGTAGAAATTGTATTGGTGTGAAAGTCGCTTTGGATAAAACCCTCTGCTGAGCAATTAAAATGTAAATGTAAACATATAACTAGGAAGCACGTGAACATATAACTAGGGAAAGATTAACACAAGTGCACGTGAACATATAAGTAGGAAACAATTAACACAAGTGCATGTCAACATATAACTAGTGAACTATTAACACATGTGCACGTCAACATATAACTAGGGAACCAAAACAAAACTACTAATTGGAGGACTGCGACCCCTGGTGATGGGTTGGGGAATTGTTCAGTGTGGACACGACAGGTGGCAATAGTTATTTATAATACTGTTAATATATACAGTATATATTTGTATAAATGGTCCAGCCTGGTAATTTTTCAGTCAACTTGCTGCATTTGTTTGTGTCCCTGCTTCTGGCCTGACTAACACTAATGGCTTGGACCACATCAAAACTTTGACAACCCCCAGTAAGACGAGCTGCCCATAGTTAGTTGATTCCAGCCTGAACTTTAACATTTTTTTACATTTCCTTTGTGATCCGTGTCCAGAAGTTATTTATGAAAGGGCACCACCAAAACGAGTGAACATATATCTGCAGTTTTGCATTTCAAGCAATTGGGTGATAGAACTTCTGGTGTTCTATATTGATATAATATTTTATATTGCTTTTCTTTGGCTCTGTTACAAGATTATGCTTTCTAAGACTCAGATTACAAAAGAAAACTAGGACTATGGTTCTCCAGGTTAGCAACTTTCACAAACAAGTACTACGGCTAACCTAGCTTCTATAATCCACCATATCCTAGGCTCTTTGCGATGATGTGATGAGTATTATACAACAGTCCTATGAGGTGTTTAGGTACCTAAAGTCTGGGCCACGGGACAGCCGCTTTCTTCCCAATGTCTATTTGGCTTGACCTTGATGCGGGATCAGCCACCGAATGTCACAAGTCAGTTTAAAATGGTCCTTCATGCACTTTAGCCTTGACTAAAAAAAAATTTGAAATTATGAAAGCGTGAGCACATTTTTTGTGATATTTGCTAAATTTGTGTATTTAAAAAGTGCTAAAAATGTGATGTCGGACATCTCCCCTCTACCTGTGTGGTGTGCAGAATGCCGGAATGTTCTTCTGCCGATGATGCTGCGGGAGCTGAGCGGTGCACTGACACTGGTGGCGGAGGGTCCACATGATGACCGCAGGAACAGTGTGGAGCTGCTCAACAACATCCTGGAGGTTCTGAGCAGGACAAACGTGGTGAGAGAAGCTCTTCTGCACGCACGCTACGAGATTATCAGCCCATCTGCATGATACTTCCTTAGCAAGTGGTTGAATGTTTTAAATGGTGTGCAAAGGAACATGATCCTCCAAGTTTGTATTTATTGAGAAAGAGAAGCGAACAACAGAGAAAGAGGCTGGGGAGTATAGCAGAAACAAAACAAATGTTTTAAAAATGTTTTTACTATGTTTTTATAAAGTTACATCCACAATTTCCGAACAAACATATTAGCTCAAGAACCAAGCCCTGCTATTTAAATTGAAATAATCTTAAAGCAATGGAGGACAAAAAGAGCGACATAAAAGGGATGGGTGAAAAATGCTGTCAGTAGGATCTGCTTTAGCATTTTATGTTGGGCTCTGCAATGATGATGAAATAATTTAAACGTGCACGCACACATACATGCTAATGGTAACAGTGTGATACGCTGATGTCACTTTTCTACTTCAGGGCGACACGTTTAAGGACATTGAGGACATCGTGCTGAGACTTCTGAGGACCATTAACCGCACAGTCATCACCATGGGTCGAGAACACGCCCTCATTGTGAGTAACCCTACACCGAGCTTGGCCCACTTCCATCTGCAGGGTTGTCCTTACCTAGCCAATGACCATTGTTGGCTTTGAGAGCAGGGCTGGGACGTCAGCACCAGGCAGCGGTAAACAGGGTTATGTGTGTTTGACACAGAGGTTGAAGTCACTGCCCTGGTGGGATATATCTCATACACCCCAACAAACACCCTGTGTGAACATGTGTTCGTAGTCATCATGTGATCACTTGCTCTTGGGAAACAGTGCTCAGCTTTCCAGTGAAGCAGCCCAAAACTTCAAACAAAACAACCATAGGCAATACTAAAATCTGTTACCAAGGTCGACGGATCAAGCCCATGCTTAGCATTATTTTCGATGTCGTGTGAATAAAAAATGCATTGTGCACATTCAGGTCCAGTGAAGAGCACTTCTGTAAAACAATCTCAGCCAAAGCAGGTGCAAAGATCGGCCTTTTGGAAGACTGTGCATTGGGACGCTGTCTGCCCTGCAGCCAGGCATGGTACATTTTGCGTGCCTCTTGCTCCATTACTCCTCTCCTCTCCTGTGGTGCCAGCAATGAAGAACGCAAATTTTCCCAGGACAAGCGTATACACATTCTATTCACTCAGAAACACGCTGAAGGGGGCATAAAGTAATACTCTCGGTTTGGGAATGCTGCATCACATAACAATAATTTAAGGCTATGGCTAGAACAGGGCATAAATAAAGCCTCTGGATTTAAGTATTAAATCTTGCTCACCCAGTGAATTTCTCTGACTTTTTATCATATCATTCGCATAACTCTGACCACAACAGGCATTTTTCAGTGGTGCTGATTGCAGTTCCTTCATTGACTGTAAAAACTTCAAGTACATCAATTCAACTAAGATATGACACCTTTGGAAGAAGCAATTTTTCTGACATTTTTTCTGACACACTTTTATGGCACTTTGGAGTTGGCTGTCAATTGTTTTCTAATTCTTGTGATTGTAATTCTCCCCAGGCATGGTAAGCATCTATGTGGCCATTCCTTGTTACGTGGTGTTGCATGACTGTCAGCTGTTACAAACCCTCACCGGAGAGCTGTCACATCCTTCAACTCCCTCGAATAGCTTGGAGGCACAGCAGGACTGTGTTAGGTTTGACTTTAGTATATTAACCAGTCATGTTCAACTTGCTTCCCGTTAGAAATATTTGAAAAAATCCCCTGTTGCTATTTTCAGTTTTGGGATATGGCTCTTTCACTGGACCGTTTTCCATCATCATTTGTGGAAATGAATCCCTAATGTCACTGGGGGAAGGCCAGTCTGATGGATTAATGTCTCCGCTTCTCACTTGTCTGATTCCTTCCCTGTTTCCTTCCCCCTGTGCCATGACATCTGCGGCTGGAGAAGCACCTGAAAATGGAACATAACTTACTATTTAAAACTTGAAATAGCCTAGCTAACACTCTGTTAGCACATTTATCTTACCGCTATAGATAGATTTTAAACTTGAACTTGAAATAAAGAAAGTACACCCAGACCTAATGTAATCTTAGAATGTTCAGAAAGCAGTGCCATTCTCCTATTATTTGTTTAAAGGTAATTCAGGTTTAATTGTATAATTCTTGTTTCAATGGTTTTGTGTTGTTACCGGTATGTTTATTTTTTGGTCTGTGAAAATGTAATACGTAATTACCTTGCATACTACACTGAATTTTCATGATACGGATTCCATGACAGATTGTAGATTGGAAACACTTAAATTAGAAAAGGTTACTTATCTTTTCTGAGTTCTAAATGTTAGAATGATGGAGACCACAGTAAAGTAGCTGTAATTGGCTGACTTCCCTCATGCTCAACACGCAGGTTACATTTTCAACATGTGTTGAATTCAGATGAATTATTTCAGCATTGAACTCATTGACATCATCTTCCCTCTCCCGCTCTTCCGTTGAATATTGACAGATGTAGGCCTCTCTCCCCTCAGTAGGGAACCTGTCCCCGGTGCCATTTTTTCAGAGATTGCTGAGTAGACTACCTGTCAGATCTTGACTGTGTGTGTGCATGTGTGTGTTGTTTTACTGTGCTCTCTCTCTCCCCCAGTCTCGAGTGGTGGCCTGCATGACAGCCATTCTGAGTCAAATGGATGACCGACACTACTCCCGCTACATCGACACTTTTGTGGGCAGTGGTGAACTGGTGGTGAGCGAGACAAGAGGCTGAAAGAGATTGTATTCAGACACATGCAGACATACACACGCACTGACCAAAAACATTTACACATACTGGCACATATCCATGCCTGGTATGGACACCAGATTCTTTGTTAAATTTCCTTTTAGTTCATTTAATTTCTTCTCAAATAAAAAATCTGTCTTCAGCAGAGTAGAGAGCAGGGTGTATAGAATATTGTATTTTATCTGGAGTTCTCTTTCGAATTTGGAATTGACCCTTGTGCTAATGCAACTCAGCTCGTCGTCACAATACCTAACACCACATGTGGGGAGGGAGAGGAAGCAATACCAGTCTCCACCAATCCTAGTTGCCTTTGAGCCACCGTTCTGTTTTCCAAGCTTCATGCTACACAGCACGAGAGGTTCAGCGCCGACTGGGGGAGAGGCACGTTCCTCTCTATATACCTCTCTCTATATATATATGCCAGCCAACAGCCAGTAGGAGATGCTCATTACCGTCGAGCAGAGATAAGCCCTGCCAATTTAAACCACCCCATCCCTTCTTTGGGGGCTTCATCTGCAATATCTTTATTTTTAGAAATATTATTTTTCACAATTACAGATCACAGACCTACAGACTACATACAAACACAGACATACTCCAATGAGAGAACAACACACCTACATTCAGTTAAAGAGGTCCCCAAACACATAGAGGTAATCATTGTATTTTTTTTATGTTACAGGATTTCCTGATGGAGACCTTCCTGCTTTTTAAGGATCTAATTGGAAAACATGTCTACCCTTCTGATTGGATGGCAATGATAATGGTGCAGAACAGGTGAGCAAGTGCGTGACCTCCAGAGCTAAAGGCTACATAAAGAAACTTGCACAATAGCATAATATATGTGATATATTATTCCAACTATACTTATATAAAATATGTTGTGGAATGTTACCGCAAAGAATGGGCCTTGCTGCTTAGTGTAGATCCAATGCAATGGACATTAATCAGCAGAGTAGGGCTATGCTGGAACGTTGTCAGAATGCCTCAGAAGTTTCCCCTTAACGTCTGTCACTCATTCTCTCTACTAGGGTTTTTCTCAGAGCCATAAACACCTATGCTGAAACAATGAACCTCAAATTTCTGGACAACAACAACTTCGAAGTGCAGGTTAACTGTCTGTCTGTTTGTGAAATCTGAAGTTTGCACCCAAACCTGCACTCTTTCCCAGTTTTCTAAACTCAGGTTCCTCTTTTGGTTTCTCTTCCTGCAGTTATGGAATAACTATTTTCATTTAGCTGTAGCCTTCATTACCCAGGAGTCACTGCAGCTTCAGAACTTCTCACCCACTAAAAGGAACAAGATCCTGAAAAAGTAAGAGCCATCTTATTTACTATCCTTTGCCATAAGCAAAAAAAATATATACACACACACACACACAGAGACAGTTGAGAACTACATGAATTGTCTCAGTAAGAACCGCCAGAACAGCTTCATGCATGACCTAGATTTTACGAGTCTCTGAAACTTTACTGAGGGGATGGAACACCATTCTTCCAAAAAATATTCCCTGATTTGGTGTTTTGATGATTGGTGGCGTAGAGCGCCGTACAAACTCTCCCATAGGTGTTCAAATTGGGTTGAGATCTGGTTTCTGCAAAGGTTGTAACACATGATTCACATCATTTATATAAAATAGTAATAATAACAGCAATAGTATAAATGCAACACGTCTTTCTCTGCTTCAGATATGGTGACATGAGAAGGTTGATTGGCTTTGCAATTCGAGACATGTGGTACAAACTTGGTAAGGTTTTTTTTGGATCATTCTCAAAGATTGAGTCATTAATCAGAATGTTTGTTCTGAAACTTTGCAAGTACATTTGTTCTGTTTATGCCTGGTACGGTGGGGCTAACATTGACGACTCTGATTTGTCTCGTGAGCATGTACATGTGTGTGTGTTACAGGGATAAACAAGATCTGCTTTATCCCTGGGATGGTGGGGCCAATACTGGAAATGACTCTGATTCCGGAAGAGGAGCTGCGTAGGGCTACCATCCCCATCTTCTTTGATATGATGCAATGTGAACACAGCCACGCTGGCAACTTCTCGAAGGTGCTGTGCTGTCCCACAGATACTGTAGAAACACCATGCACAGATTGTGCATGCAGTGTACACACACTGTACATACAGTGCACACACACTGTACCCACTGCTATACACACTATATGCACTCTGTAGACTGTATATAGCAAACACTGAAAATGTTTTTTACATTGTGCACACTGTTCACATGCTGTTCACACACTGCAAATATACTAAATCCACATCGTTCACAATGTACAGACCAAAATGTGCCCTGTATTCCATTTACATATATTATACACTGTTTGGCAGACACACTACGCAACTATTTACTCTGGTCTTGCTGTGTTGCAGTTTGAGAATGAAATAATTCTGAAGCTGGACCATGAGGTGGAGGGGGGTGGAGGTGATGAACAATACATGGAGTTGCTGCAGAGCATGTGAGTACTCAAACCTGTCAGTCAATCACATGAGTTGTTTCTCAAGCTTCTCTTTTGTTCACTTTGTGGAGTAAATTTACTCCGTTGATCTTGTGTAACTGTGTCACTCAGCCTGCTGGAGTGTGTAGCAAAACACGCCCAGCTGACGTCCCAGGTGCAGCACTTCGTGACGCTGGTGAAGGGACTATTAGAGCGGCTCTTGGACTACAGAGCTGTCATGAGTGACGAGAGCCGCAACAACAGGATGAGCTGCACTGTCAATCTTCTGGTGAGGCCACCCCCCCCCCATCCTGGGGAACTTTGTCACTCACCAACCTCCAAATCACTGTCACCACCATCATCTCGGCTGCCTTGGTTTATATTGTATTTATTGTGTGCTACTAAATGATAGTTTAAACCTTTGTTTGTACTTTGGTCAACATTTAATGATGTCTATTTAGGTTAATTGATGGATAAAGAAAATTGGCAGAATTCCTAATATTTCACCTACTTATATTTAAACATTCAGATATTTCAAAAGACTGATAATTTCTAATGGAAAATAAAATCCCAACGCAGTCTATCTAAGACCTACACTTGTTTAGACAGGGTAGCAGCATATACACTATATGGACAAAAGTATTGGGACACACCTCTTAATCATTGATTTCAAGTGTTTCATTCAGTCTCATTGCCACAGGCGTATAAAATCAAGCACCTAGCCATGCAGTCTGCCTTTACAAACATTTGTGAAAGAATGGGTCATTCTAAAGAGCTCACTGAATTTGAGCGTGGTACTGTAATAGGATGCCACCATCGCAACAAGTCAGTTCATGAAATTTCTTCACTCCTAGATATTCCATGATCCACTGAAGGAAAATGTTAATACCTCAGCTTACCAAGACACTTTGGCTTCCAACTTTGTGGAAGGCCCTTTTCTGTTCTAGCATGACTGTGCCCCAGTGCACAAAGCAAGGTCCATAAAGGCATGGTTGGATAAGTTTGGTGTGGAAGAACTTGACTGGCCTGTACAGAGCCCTGACCTCAACCCTATCGAACACCTTTTGGATGAACTAGAACGGAGACTGTGACCCAGGCCCTCTCGTCCAACATCAGTGTCTGACCTCACGAATGACCTCTCTTCTGGAAGAATGGGCAAAAATTCCCAGAGACACACTCTAAAATCTTGTAGAAAGACGGCAATTTGAGGAAGAAAATGGTGGAGGCATAGTTTGGCTTTTAGTGTTCACACGTGATGTGGGTTAATGATCCAAAAAAAGAAAAGGGTCAAACTGTTTACCTATGCTTAAAATAAGAGGTTGTGGTGAGATCAGTTGGTACCCTTACATTTTTATCCTCTTCTTTAACCTTATCTTGTATAGTAGTTATAAACCAGGCAAGACAGTTCATTCCCGGTCACCTTATAATCTATGCTCCCAGAATTGATATTTGTTAGGTATATATTGAAGTATAAGCGTATTTAAATGAGAATGTGAGTCCTGTTCTGCTGTAAGACTTCAGGGACCACAACACACAAACAAACTCACATATTTATTTTTTGTTTTACAGAATTTCTACAAGGACATCAACCGTGAAAGGATGTATATAAGGTGATATTCTTTTTTCCCAGGTTTAATAAGTGTGTTTTTATTCTGATATAAAGCTGGTTTTGAACAATCACACACTCATTCATGGACAGGGAGAAATAAAGACATTCACACTTACTTATTCACTTGTCTTTGTGTGTTTTCCATCTAATGAGATGGAGAGAGGAGGAAAGGGGGTGGGGCAAATTATTAAATTAAATGAATTAATATGTTTAAATAAGTGAATGCGTAATGGAATGACTGAATGTATTGCAATTAGTCGATGTGTCATGGAAAGTGTAAAATCTTATCTGGACAGAAAGTTGAATGGAGGGATAAAGTGCTGGGGTAAAAGAGAGGTATATGAGAGCATATTTGATACGTGTCGTAACAACTCATTGGATTCCAGTTTAATTAACATTGCGGATTAGTAAGCCAGTTCATGCACTTGGCTGTTGCAGGTACCTTTACAAGCTGAGAGACCTTCACCTGGATGTGGAGAACTACACAGAGGCAGCCTACACCCTCCTCTTACATTCTCGTTTGCTCAAGGTAACACCCAGAGCCCTGTTACCCTGGGGGCATCTCTCTGTTGTCATTATATACTACAACAAAGGTGAAGGTTCAAGTTCCCCTTGAGACCTGAAATTATATCTAGACTAACGGAGTAATTTAAGTAACAGAATTCAACCAATCGTCCATCCAACGGGAGTCAATTCAGATTTGATTCAAACACAATATAGCAGAAATAAAACGGATAAAATCTGTAAACATAAGTTTAAATGTATGCTCGCCTGTTGATGAAGCCAATAATAATCTTTTGTACTGAATCACTGTTTCCCTACTATCTACAAATTTACAACTTGTTATCTGGCCTTGTTGCACTGGATGAAATAGCAGTAGCCAGCTAATCAATAGCAGTGGCCAATTTGGAGGTGGAGTACAGGTTGATGGAGAAGCAACCAATTTGATGGAAGGGCATCAGATTAGGAGAGTTAATTGCACCAGCATTAGAACTAGCAAAATTACAACAAGCTTAAGTTGTAATCTATACATGGGTGTAGTGGTAAATAGTCATATAAATGATTCATTTAGGTAAAGCCCTGCAGGCTAGGGTAAAATGTTACTGGAATTAAAATGAAATTAATAACTTAATATACAAATAGTCTAGGTCATTTTCATTTTTCAAAATACAGTATTTATTATATGTCTATGACATTGATTTGGTATCTTGTGTTTAATAAAAGGAAATTATTTGTTGGCTGCTTTGCAGTATATACTTTGTTATATTCACATGGAATTAAGCAATTTCTCCCCTATATTCAAAATTATTCAGTAGTTATCCTTTCTGCCATTCTTTCAGTCATTCTTTGATGGAATAATTTTTCTGGAAAGTGTCATGGACTTTGATGGTTCAAAGATGTTCTTCCATGTGTCTGCCCAGGTTGTTTTTTTTGGTGGAGACTCTGGTTCAGTCTAGCTCCACTTTAGCCCTCTCCAACACTCTATGGGTTGAGGTTTCAGCGTAGAGGTACAGATCATTTTCACAGACATCAGCAAGGTAATCAATAAAGGCAGAGAACCGGAGAGGTCCAAGGATTGAGCCTTGTGGCACCGAGACATTGATAGAGCAAGCTTCAGAGGCTCAGGAAAACTCTGACGGATCAGTCGGGAAGGTAGCTTTGGAGCCAAGTGAGTAGCCTCCGAGACAGTTACTCCCAGGCCCCTTTGATATCCAGGGAGTTGTTCCACCTCCAAGTCTACAGTGCGTTGTCATGGTCTGAATCCATACTGTCTATCGGAGACCATGTTGTTCCTCAGCATGTCCCTCTGTAGCTGTGTATTCACTGCCGCTTCCATAACAGAGCTGATGGTGGAGAGCCGGGCTATGGGGCGGTGTGTATCGGTGCTACAGAAGCCATCTTCTACTGCTTTGGGAAAACTCCACTTGAGAAGCAGTGATTGAGGAGCCACCACAGTGGACTTCTGGGCTCTGCACTGCACTCTTTGAAGGATTCGAATGTTTGATTCTCTCTTTCTCAGTGGTCAGAAGAGCAGTGCAATCCCCAGTTGGAGTTCCGCAGCTCACAGACACAGCGGCAACTAAAGGAGACTCTTTACGACACCATCATTGGATACTTCGATAAGGGCAAGGTTGGTACTGCTCTCCTATTGACGGCCCATGTCTGGGTTTCATTAGTCCAAAATACGTAATGACAGTAATGTCAACGACGTCTGTGTTTTGAAGTTTTAAAATTAAAGCAAGAATATTAGTTGATACCATTAAATGGGGCGCTATACCAAAATATTTGTGTGTGTTTTGTTATAATTTGTGTGTTCCGGGGTTGCAGAGTATTGTGCTATTAAAAGTGTGGTTCATTTGTAAGTGAATCTATCATTTTTATACCTTTAATTTCCTTTTATTATTTTTTCTTTCTAAAGATGTGGGAAGAAGCTATCGCCCTCTGTAAGGAACTTGCAGAGCAGTTTGAGATGGAGGTCTTTGACTATGAGCTGCTGAGTCAGAGTTTGGTAAAGACATCACGTTCTCTAATATTGTTAGATAGCTACCACAACTAACTATTCTTCTGTGTTTATATATCTACCATATAAACACATTGGCTTACTCATCCCACCACTCCTGCTCCAACATGTATCACACTGACTAATTAAGAAGGATATTTGTTTTTATCATAAATGTATTGTATTGATTCAAATGTTGATCATATATATTAAATAGTTGTCCAATTTTAATAGACAAAGACACATTTAATAGTTTGATGGCATCAAATGTTTTGTTTATCTTAAATATTGAAAGAAAGTGCTTGCAAAAATGACTGTATTGCCGGTTATATTTGGCACTAAAAAATAGATATAATCTTTGTAATTTAAATGAGATTATATTATTTTAAATCTGTACCCATACTAAGAGGAGAAGCGCAGCACATACTGTGGGGTGATGAGAGCATGCACAGTGTTCATTGTCTGTGCGAAATCGTTGTCTAATTTTACAGGAACCTCGCCTTATTGCATTCTGCGTGTGAAGTGAGGCTTAAAAAAATTAAACGCTCCAGTTTAATGGTGGGAAATTGTGAAGTGCTCGTGAAATTTTTTTTATAAATTTACAGACAATGAAATCAAAATCTTAGTTAATGAAGTTATGGCCCATCAGAAAAATGTGATGGGGCGTGATATGTCATTAGATATCTCATAAAACTGTTTGGTCCTTTGAATTTCATCTCTGGCTGTGGGGGAATTTGGTTTTGAATCTTAGCTGTGCATTCAGCACCACTGACAGGGCACAACACAATACCTGATGCTGCAGTTTCTGTTGCATGAAACTATCCAGCAGCAAGGAAAATTAAGCCTGCTGATAAAGTGTGCCTCGCTCAGTTGCAATAGTGTGAAATGGTGCGAAAAATTCTCTAGTCTTCGGCGTAGTTCCCAGTGTCTCCGACCTGCAACAATGACTGTTTCTCCGTAGTTGAGGAATTCCTGCTAAAAACACTCCTTTAGTATACTTCAGCTAATTAACGAAGCTCTTTAGAGACAGTAAAATCTCAGCGCAAAACTGGCCATTATTTGTGTCCGTTTAGTAAATTCAGAGGAATACGTAATAAACCACACTCATAAACCACGACCAAGATCGGGGACAGACTGGGCTTCCCAGCCCCTTGTACAGTTCTGCATGCATTGTTTTGACTGAATGTAACTTTTAGCATGTCAAGTATCAGGGTGGTAAGCAGGCATGTGATCTCTGTTTTTGCAGAAGCAGCAGGCAAAGTTTTATGAAAGCATCATGAAGATACTGCGGCCAAAGCCAGACTACTTTGCAGTGGGTTATTATGGCTGTGGCTACCCCTCCTTTCTACGGGTTAGAGCTCTGTGTGTGTGTTTGTGTCTGTGTTTCTGTTTGTTTACCTGACACTTTCAGTCAATAATTATGATAACACACATGCACAGTGACTGATGAGTTAGCAGTAATTAGGAAAAGAAATGGTTCCACAATGCTTTCTGACACACATGTAGATAAAACACATAAAATGTGTGTGCGTGCATGCAGACGTGTGCGTTACTGTCGCCGTTATTGTACCCAGAACAAGGTGTTTATTCACCGGGGCAAGGAGTATGAAAGAAGGGAAGACTTCCAAAGTCAGCTGATGAGCCAGTTTCCCAGTGCTGTGCGTCTCAACACCACCACCATGCCAGGACCTGACGTCAAGAACTCTCCCAATCAGTGTATCCTTCATCTTCCACATTTGCGTTTGTCAGGGGTTAGGGCTGGGGAAGAGAGGAAGGGAGGGATAGAGATACAAAAGGAAGGGCAGAGGCAAAAAACAAGGTGAAGAAAAATAGTAGAAGACTAGTTGAGTGTTGGAAACAGCAGCTGTTGCCCAGATAGGGGGCAGGGTAGATGAATAAGGAGAGACAAAGAAACTGTGTCCAAGGCACCATTCATTTGCTGTATCTTCAGAAACATGAGATAGCTTTCTTGACCTATACTTGTCAGACATCCAGTGTTTCACTGTTCAGCCAGTCCTAGACATTCCCCCACGCCTGAAGAACAAACCTGTGCCTGACCAAATCATCAAGTGAATACCCAAAACACCCAATAATCAGAGTCAGAATATTCCTTTCACTCACCAACCACGATATTCTTTGCTTACAGGCTTTATCTGAACCACAAATCATAGCGCCCCTCACTAAGACGTTGATCCATTTCATGCTCATCAGTCAGGGCTCAGTACTCCTGTTGCTGTCTTTAAGCCGGATTTGTTTTGCTACATTCATCCAGTCACGTTACGCCTTTTGGGAGAACGTTCTGTGTTTTTAAGTGACCTCTCTTTGTCTCGCCCACAGCTTCTACAAGTCGAACTACGTGCAGCGCTTCCACTACTCCAGACCAGTGAGAAAGGGCAACGTGGACCCCAACAATGAATTCGCTGTGAGGGTTTATTGTATTTGGAATAGTATATAAAACAGCCAGAGATTTGTATTGTTTCTCTCTGATGTATTGACAGCAAGGCACATTCTAAATTCCTAAATTCTAATATCCTGTTATGGCAGTCAATGTGGATTGAGCGTACCACCTTCGTCACAGCCTACAAGCTCCCTGGAATACTTCGCTGGTTTGAAGCCATCAGCATGACTCATGTCAGTCAGTTTGTCTCTGTCTGATCTAGTTTTTATTTTTTTATCAATGGTTACGTTGAAACTCCTGTAACTTATATGGTATAATTAAATTCCTATACATAGACAATTTAACTAATTGTTATTGTTTGTTTATATTCATCTGCACATTTCAAAAAGTACCAGGCGATTATGTTTACATATGTTTTTCATGTTCTCTCAGACAACTATCAGTCCATTGGAAAATGCAATTGAAACAATGGAGTCCACCAATGAAAAGATTCTAACCATGATCAACCAGTACCAGGGTGATGAAACCCTTCCCATAAATCCTCTCTCCATGTTGCTCAACGGCATCGTGGACCCTGCCGTCATGGGTGGCTTTGCTAAGTATGAGAAGGTAAGGGCGGAAAATACTGCAGTATGGATGTGACAAAAAATATTTGCAAATAAATTGTATGTATCTGTAATTATACCCAGAAAATTATTATATAATTGAGCACATATCTATGGGATCTCCATAGACTAACATAGGCAGTAGAACATAGGCGTACACTGAAGAGCTCAGTGACTTTTAATTTCTGCCCTGCTAGAGCTGCCCCGTCAACTATTATTATTAAGTGCTGTTATAAAAGTGCTTTTATTATAAAATGGAAACGTCATTGGACTCTGGAGTCGTGGAAACACATTCCATTGGCCTGAAAACCTCTTGGAGCTGGTGTCACTAGGTTTGAACTGCAGGCCTTTTTTGATGGTTTACTGATTCTATTAGACACTGCCTTTAACTCACTCACGGTGAACTCACTCAAAGACTTTTAAGATGTTGCA
>JAOVYW010000416.1:0-15000 GCA_025775045.1 Hiodon tergisus | reverse complement strand
GTATTCAAATTCTACATGGAATTCCACCATGACCTGATGCATATTTTACAGCAACCCCTCACAGAATTAGAAGGAGGGACAGAAGGTCAAATGCGCAAGCTCTTATATTTAACAGGAGTGTAATTGATTGAACTCTGAGTCTGTACATTTTCTCCTTCAGAAAATCTGGCCCAGAAGGTTGAAAAGACAGCAATAATAAGGCAGCTGTCCCTCTGTGGAATTTTGTGCTTTATCGCTGTAAAACCTTGTGGCCGAGTTTCAGTCTAAAGGGTGTTTGGCCGGACAACACGTCGCAGAGCACGTATCTGATTTATCGTCTCAGCAGGATATCCTTGAATGGCAATCAGCTGTCTCCTTCAATGGAGGTGCATTTGGTGCTATAATCATCCTAAAGAAAAATGAATATGGTAGAATACAATATGGGACACGGTGGATACCTTTTAGGTGCTGTGTACATGGTTTATTGTTGGATCTGGTGTTTCTGGTGACGTGATTTCTGGGATTTTAAATTGCTTGTTTGGCGAGTGCCGGAGAGAGACATCCTCTTGGCCAACATGTTTCCGTTCATTCAACCAAATAAAAACGGGACACCCGTGGTACTTCCCAGTGTTTTTTTGTCACACATTCCTGCTGCTTGTCATCCCAAATGATGACCTTGAAAAAACAGGACCTTCCCAGACTATCCTTAGCTAGCACTGGAACAAAACTGCAAAATGAAGACTGCGTTCTTCGTATATCATCTGTTCGCCTGCCTGTTTATCGATCTACCTGAACAAAATAAAATTATATTAACGAATAACTAAAGGCAAAATGACTAGGGCTATCAACTTTCCTGGAGCTGACATCCACGGTTTATTGTAGCCAATCAATCAATCAATCAATCAATCAAATCATTATTTGACATAGTGCATTTTCACTATCCAATTTTGCTGTCTTCTGTGCAGAACTTCTATACAGACTAAGATATACATGCCACATGACAGATGGACAGGGTTTAACATAGTTTTGAGTGCTAGTGCAAACACTTACAGTAACTTGGAAAAAAGGTGACACTAGGAGGTGAACACATTTCAAAATTACCCATAATGATCTTGAAAGATAAGTGCCCACGAGAAATGCATTTTATTTTGCAGAAATCCGTCACATTTGTGCAGGTACATTAAACACCAGGTCCTTGGCTTCCACTGTTACTGCCGTTGCTGTAATGGAACGGGGCACATAATAACACACGACACAAGTGTAATGAGTCATTAAGGCATAAAGCCAGAAGGAGGTCGAGGCTGGAGGTAGGTCAGTGGAAGGATAGCAGTGGATGAATGCTTATGCAGCTAGTGAGGAGGCAAAAGGGCTGTGGGGAGGTCGTAGAGGGGAAGGTGTCTGGGGGGCCCAGAGGGAGGTAGGAGGGGGGAAAGGGGCAAGGTTCTACTTTTGAGATGATCCCACGGGGAAGTAAGGCGGGAGGAGAGAGAGAGATGGGTGTTCCTGCTGAGCACTTATAGTCAGACCATGGGCCAATCAGGACGACCCTGCTGGTGAACCTGAATGACAGACCGGGAGGGAGCTGACTGACATTGACCTCACATCTGACGGACGTGGATAATTGCAGTGCCGATGCTGGAGAGGACTGCTGTTTATGGAGCCAATTTGCCAAGCCGGCGGCAAGAGGCCGAGTTGTGCGGTATTGCTTAGGCTGTGCGTAGACCCGTCCTCTCTCAGGCGTTTCTTTGTCTATTTTCCCTGCATGTGTGTCTACATGTGTGTGAAAGAGATATTCCTATTCATTTGCTATACATAGAGGCTTTTGCATGCTTGCAAAGCCTCTGTCTCTTTGATGGTTGTCATTTGTCTCTCAGATCCTACACAGCTGAAAGGAGACAATGCTTTGTTGCTGCTGTTGCTACTATGCTTTGATGCTCACAACGTTACCGGGCTGTCTTTCCTGGTTGTCTCTCCTTTCCTATTTATCCTTCAGAACTGCCCTACAGTTAATTACACATTGGGTACTGTAGAAAGGTGGAGTGTCTTCTGATTTATTTTACTTCACACACACACTCACACTCAGCCCTTAATTGTGGTGGTTTATGGGCTTTAGTTACAGAGATGCTTCAAACTCTTTTAATAACGAAGCATAAGCTCATTCAATGGCCTCATTCAACTACAAAGCCATTTTAAATAAATTGAAAATTATGCAGTTTGAAAATGGGATGGTGTTTGAAATCTTTTCATTTTTTAATAATGGAAATTACAAGTGGTCTGACATTTACTCTCTCTTGATACGGTAGAACGCTCTAAGACTCTGATACGTTTTGGACTACCCTGATGAACCTCTGAATGAAAGGCAAGAAAGGACCACTCAACACACCCATACATTTACGCTCACAACTCTGCACTCTCTCAACTCCTGAACCCAACGCCACCAAACACATACTAACGTCAGTCACACACAACTTGGAACACTCACACAGTGTCACACGAATGCACAGCGGAATGCACAAACCTGATAAGACCCTGCATTTCTCATGAAAAAGGCTCCGTTATTTCCACTTTAATGGTGAGAGAGGTGGGTTGTGGGGTGGGTTGTGGGGAAATATTCCCCCCCTGACAGGTGGACAAGGCTTTTGGATTAAAAAAAAATTCAAAAACGATTTTTTTCCCTTTCTTTTTACAGTGGCCATAAAGCTGTAAGATGGTAAATCGTGGCTGGTGTTGGTCTTCAGTTTTCGATGCCAATCTGGATTAATGACATTGTGTTACTGCTGTACCATCAGGCTGTGCTTCACTTTATTGATGCCAGGCGAATATTATCCCCCACATGGTCCTGACAACCTGTGAAGTTCCTATCTACCAGTTATACTACGCTACAAACGCAGAGATGGCTCCATAAAATGAGTCACTTTGATGGGATATCCTATCGATCCGGGGCACTGGTTTTTATGTATCTCTACACTGGGCAATACTGCAGTGTGCCTTCCTGGCCAACCCTTACTGTCTTTGTGGGGAAAATTTGGAATTTGTGTTTCCAGTTTGCATAACCAGAGCAACTAGCATAGCATGCGTTCACATATTAACCATTGGAGCAATTCCGATTCATGTTTCAAGGGTAAAGTCCTCCCTGGGATTCATGCCCATAACTGCAGAGCCCTCCTCACTACATCACACCGTGACCTCAGAAGATCAATGTAATAATGCGATACTAATCTCAGTGGCTGAAGTTCACGCATGTGTTGTCCGTTCATCCATTCAGTGGCCCTTTCTCTTGTCAGTTTCAATTACTGATGATGCATCTCTGGCTGCTTTGTGCTGGCCATGCACTTTAATTGGAAATTTCTCGACGGCTGCAACCGCAAGCTACATTTCCACAGTAATCGAACAGGCCAGCTTCCCGCAAGGACACAGAGGCGAGGCAATCTCAATTGCATGTTGTTTCACTGCATTATCTGTGAGAGGACGGTGCAAAGGGGAAGTTATTATCCGAGTTGAAGACTGATGTCAGTAGCGCATTTCCTGTTTTGCTCGATGTTGTAAATTTCTGGATTGGCACAAAACCCTTCCTCTCCAGGCTGGACTATGTGAGCACAACAGGGGAGCGCTTAGGCGTTAATACACAGCAGCGATAATATGACCTGGAAAAGGGGTTGCAGATCCTGTTGCTGGTGAACGTTGATGAGACAAGCAGGCACTGGGGTAGTATGTGCATGCAACATTGAGACAACAATAGAACAAAAGAATAACACCCGTCAGTACTAGGGACCACAGGAGCAGAGGTCAGTGGGAAACGCATCTGGAGTTTTCCTTATTTCCTTTAATGTTACACACTCAAGGGCGCAAGACACTTACTTTTCATTGGAGGAGAAAGAGAAGTACAGTATAGCTACAATACTGCACCACCGTTTGCTGCCTAGAAATGACAAGAGTGTGGGCCCATCTCTGAGACCATCTCCCTCCTCCCACGCCTCTGAGGATCTTTCAAATGTTTGTGAAGAAATAGTGGAAAAGGTTTTTTTTTCGTTTTTGTTTTTTGTGACACATAATATTCGTCCAGAAGATTTTTTTTCTCATCCTTTCATCGAAACTTTCTGTCTTCTTTTCCTGATGTAACTTTGTGAAACAAACTGGTATAAGATGAAAGGCAGATAATAGAAGCAGCCAGGGAAGGCTATCTGATTTTGAGATTTAAATTCTGAAAGCTCTTGGTGGCAGTGTGTAAGTTTCTACCTCCATGTTGGTGTCACTGAGGCGCTTGTTCTAGTGTCCATGAGTGCAGCAGGGATTACAGTGGTTTTGTCAGTAGTATGAGTATGGAAGCTGAGGCCCCTATAACTGGGGATGTGCCCTGGGATTCTGTCACCAGGGTCCCAGGTGTTGGCCACTTGGAGCAGAGGTCAGCTGGGGACAGCCTATATTCTGCCAGGCCCGGAGGAGGCAGATTTAGAATCTGACATAATACAATGATAGGGTCTAGCGGCAGGGGCTCTGGATTGTGGCTCGGAAAGTTGGAAAGACCCATGATGATACAACAATGCCTCTCTTTTTAACCACAGCAGTGCCATTGGGCTTTAGTTTGCTAACAGCTTCAATCGTCATCCTCATTCAGCCGTCATCTCAGGCCATTTGGCTCTCTTTACAGAAAAGGAGAGCAAACACTGTCGGTCTGGTGGGGGCCAGCTGCTGGTTTTTGGCCCTGGCTCTGGGCTTACTCAGTTTCCATCACTGATCAGTCATTCACAATCCCAGGGGACAGCAGGACTCCTGCCCCAACAACTGAGACTACAGACTTTCAACAGAAAAGTTTCACACTATTTAGATGGGCCTTCTGCTAATCCAATGGGGAGCTGCAAGAGTCAGTTGGGACCTGTCCCAGCAGATGCCTTTCACTAGGTTTTGCTGAACAACACACTAATTTGTTTTGAGCACTCCCTCCATCTTATAAAAACAACCAAAAGCCTTTAAAAGATCAGCTGGATAAATTTAGAGATCAGTTGTGTTTTTCTGTGCTAATGGGCTGAGGGCACTAAATGCACTGGCTGCATCCGACTTCTCCGTAGGCCGGATGAACATGGAAGATTTACCACACAGCTTTTACAGGTTTATTTCCCACTAGAGCAGAGCTACCTTTGGTTTCTCCAAATGGAAATTAATCTCAATCTTACATACAGGGCTGACGTGGAAGAGCAAATCTATGTTCTACAGCTTGAGACTTACGTTTTCTCATCAGCCTCCAGCCTGGAAGTGGATTTAGCTTTTAAACAGGATCATTTAAACTCTGTATTTGCTCTGCCTTCAGGCTTGGTGCGTGCCCTGGCAGCCGTGAGTGTGTGTGTGTGTGTGTATGTGTGTGTGTGTGTGTGTCCATGTGTACCCTGTAATGCGTGATTGGTACCAGGCTACATCTCTGTGCTGAATTGCAGTGGTGGGTTGTACCGTTCCCTGGGAGCTAACGGTGAAGCTCACTGAGCAGGTACATGCTGTAATTATGTGCCTGTCCCAGAGATGGGCCTTGTTGAGTAAATTTAATAGAAAAGAAGAATCAGCGTTTTTTTTTTAATCGCCGTCTAATATTCAGGCAGAAGAAAACGGAAACCATTTAACCTCTTGGTTTCTGCTAAGCGCTTTTAAAGTGAATCAGGCAGAATTTCCACTGATCCAAGCCTGCTGCTAAAGGACAGGTAGATTGATGCCGTGCACAGCGACTATGTCAGGAGTAATAAGCAAAAATTTCCTGCATGGTTTGCAGGAAATGCTCTGTACATTACAGCAAAGTGTATACCAAGCAAAGAGCAGTCTGGCAGGGCTCGACCTCGGCCATGCCTGAGTGGCGTTCCTATGAGGAAAAGCAACGTGGGGGCCGCCGCCGCCACAATCACCTAACCTCGCAAAAGAAACAAAGGACTCTCACACCTCCAAACCAAGCCTCACACAGATAAAAAATAATTACTAAAAAATTAATAAAAAACAAATTCCTAGTTGTGTCTTTTTGCAATTAATTGAATTGCAATTACTCAAATTTGGATATGTTAAATCCATCATCAGTTTGACTCATTGAAGTTGACTCATCAAGTTTTACTTGATGTTGCCTTACTGTCATTAGCAACACCTTGGTAAATCCATTTCTTTAGCTCTATCTCTTTCGCACTGAAAATGCTCTGAAATGAAATATGGGCTATCTGATAAACTGATATAAATTTATTTTCTCATTCAAACTTTTAATTGGGCATTTGCTGTGATGACTGGGGTAAACTGTCCATTCAGAGAAAGGACAGCCCACATGGTTCGACAGCTTGCAGTAGATAAGAAATACTAACTAGAGTGTTGGATGGAGTTGTGTGATTATGATAATGAAATTATACCTCTGTTCCAATAAGACTGAATGGATTAAAGTAAGTGGTAATAAGCGAATGTTCGGAGGAGATGAAACTGTGTCACTTCTTTCATGTAATGCTATTGGACGGTTTGAGTGGAGGGCAGGAGAAGTGCACCAATCAGTTCAATCAGTTTCAAACCTCTGGACTGGATTGGCAGAAATGATTGTGTACCATAAGCTAATAATGAAGGCATGTCTGCCGTTTGTCTTGAGAACAAGAGCCTTGAAAGGGGGTCCAAATTACAATGAAATTTCACATTTCACTTGTTTATCCTTGGTATACGCTGTATTAGAATAGGTTTACTCATTTGCCCCTCGTTGCCCATAGTGCTCTGCGATTTCAGCGTTTATGTTCTGTTAACTACCGTCCCTCGGCCTATTCCCCGATGAAGCATCCCCAGCCCGGCACTGCGGGAAGCTCATCAAAGGCAATTCGTTTTGCAGCACGCCTTCACTGAGCCTGTCTAGTGAGGGCACCCAGGAGAGAAATAGGGGGACAATCTCACAAACCATCCAAAAATGCAGAACATTTGTTAATTGTCCATAATAATCACTCATTTCTACTGGTAAACGTGTTTCCAGCGATTAAAAGGATTGTGCAAATGGACTGGGGGACCCATACCTGCCCAGGCATAGCACAAAACAGCCCTCTGTGGTAGACTCTGGGTCCTTCTGTAGATGTGAGCAGCATTAGAACAGAGCTGTGCGTCGGGTTGATGCCAGCTTAAAGTAGGGTTCACACATGCCAATCAACTTTTATCGTCTCTGCATCGGCAGTACAGCACTGGTTTGTTGCAAGTAGACTGCATCAGAGATGCTCTCACCGCACATTGGAGAGCACTGACTTCGCTGAACTAAGTGCATCAGCATCTTTCCAATTTGGAATTATAAAATTGAATTTGTTTAACTGCATTGCCAAACTTCATAGCCTGGATCAAGAGCAGAGTTTAGCCAATACTGTGTCTGTATTGCGGTTAGGTGCTGTTCATGAATGGCTTGAAAAGTTTAACTGTTGGAGGGAAAAGCTTAAAGTAGTGTGTATGACTTCTCATATGGTTTATGTGTGTGTGTGTGTGTGTGTGTGTGTGTGAGTGAGAGAGAGAGAGAATTACCATCAGCAGCTATAATTTAGCATTAATCTCACTCCCTTCGATTTTAGAACAGCTGAAGTGGCAGGAAATCAAATTTCCAGACCATTAACCACAGTGTGGCCGGCCTGATTTATTACATAGCAGCACATTTTTGAGTGTGAACATTATCTCAGAATAAATCAATCTGTACCTCAGAATCAGGGTTTGCAGAGGAGGGAGTAGTTCTGCCTAGTTAGGGGGAGTGGCGTAACTGAAAGGGAGGGCTTTCCTCATGAAAAGCGAACTTTAACCCCCACTTTGACGGGCAGCCTGGGGGATAATTGTAATGGTTTCAAAAACAACTCTGCAGTTTGGCCTCTTACGCCTTTGATCAGCCATATGTAAAATGTACTATCCCAGCAAAATGAAGGAAAAAAAGGCTTGTACATTATAATTGATTGCTTCTTTCCTCATGTGCTCATGTGTTCCTTATTATTGACATTGCTTTGCTGTTTTCCAATATGTGAACAACAGATGGATGTAGTGAACCTATAATAGATAATGTGTTAGCTGTTATTGCAGATTTTAATTACTCAGTTGATCTTGAAAAAGAAGAAAAAACAGTTGTGGTATGTGTCTGTCTGTCAGACATGCCAGGGGAGAAGTCAGGGTGAAAGAGCACAGAGCCCCCGCACAGAGCTACTTTAATAGCCATTAATTCCGTCTGGCACTACTCCAGCCATTGGCCCGGGTCTGGACCCTCCCAAATACCTTACGTATCTTCGTCCAATCAAACATTTTCCGGGGTTCACAATGAGCCCCGCCCTCTGCAATGTGCTCAGGATAGACCGCAAGTCCCAGTTATTGCATAGAAGATTAATATCATCAAGATATGCTGTGGCATGCGCAATGGGCAGACAGAGCAGCCTGCCTATAAGCTATTTGAATGGTTGCTGGAGCTCTGTGAAAACCGAATGGCAAACTCACAAATGAGTGCGAACTGATCTGAGTGCAGAAAGCTGTTGTTTCATTGAACTGTTGTGACGGGGGTATCTTCCAATAGCCTTTGGTAAAATCCAATGTTGAATAAAAACAAGCAGCACCAAGCTGTTCTAACAGCTCAATCACCGGATGGATCGGTTCGATATACCATGTCGACTAAGGTTAATGCAGTATCAAAATTTGATGGATGGGGTATGTGTCAAATTTGGATTCTGCAATCACCTTTCATAGTCGACTCGGAATCGAACTGACCAATCCGGTTTTGGAACCAACATCACAAGTTTTATTAATGATTACCACAACCAGTAAATATTATCGTCCTGATTTGCTGAGGAGAAATTGGTTCTTATTTTCAATTGTACTATGTTCTTTACTTGCCATTTCCACCAAATACCGAGGATGAAACTTTACACCTGAACATAGACAGATGAAAACGATTATATAATTATGGATGGCAATTGTTATGAAGTACTAACATATCCTGGGTAAATACAGTTGCCATAAAATAAAATTCTACCCAGGTTTTAATTAAGAAATAATAGGCAGAAAAGGTTCCCAGGAATGTTTCCTCATCTCTGGCATCGCCAGTGAAATGTGTACACTCTGGCAGCTTGCATTTCGCCAAGCGTACCTTATCTACAGATAATCAGCAATAATGCTTGATGAGTGTTATTATACACTGTTATGCATGCGGGGACAAACGAGGGGGGTAAACAGCAAGGCCATTTCCGCGGGAGATGAGCGGCGAACCCTGCCTTCTGATGCGCCGTCTTTACTGGGCTCTTTGTGGAGCGGGGCTGTACAAGGCCAAATCCTCTCTGGGAAGATGGAATAGCGCCGTTTGGTCTGCTCGTGGATTCCTGCTCAAGTGAATCATCGTTCGGTTCTGGACTACACGCAGATGTATTTAATATGCCCAGTCCTGCAAGCTGGCTGCCCCAAGGCCTGCCTACCCTGCTTTTGTCCTCCCCCCCATGGTTTTAAACAGTCCAGTCCCTCTGTCTTGTGCTCACTTCCCTCCTCATCTATGCATATCGCTGCGGGGACTGTTTACATAGGCCGTGTACTGAGCCCATTTAAAGCTAAACTAAACAAAGCCATGTGTCAGCCTTTATCTGATCTTGGGCAATCCTCTCGGTCTGCCATGACAGCGCAAGCTGCAAAAGCCCCCTCACACACAAGCCTAGGCCTCCACCCCTCTGAGAGGCCAGCAGGAGCAAAGTGATTTATAATGAGCCTTGTCTAATGGATTGCCCTGGTGTCAGTAAAATTATGGAAGAAAAAGTTAATTAGCCTTTAGCGACCCCACTGTCCGACGGAGGCCCCCTCGCCTACCTTTCTTGCGCCCCCCTCGACTGTCCGTCTCGACACATGGTGACACCTGCCAGCCCCTGACACCGGCCAGCACACAGTAGGAATAAATAGAATTTAATTGTACACCACTTGCCACGGCAAAACTCTTGACAATCCCATTTTCCTGCGCTCCGGCGCACACTGGCGTGGGGTCAGCCGGCATTGCGCTGCCTCGTTTAACATGCCTGCCACTGAGGTCGTGACCCCCCCCCCTCCTTGTGGGCCCTGGAGACTGTCACTTTGAGCCCTGCTGGGCATCAGGATAGAAGCAGAGCTGTCTACTCATGTGAGCCCCACAGGTATTACTACGGCCACAACGGACAGGTGCATGAAATATAATGGGGATTCATTGTTCTTGTTTATTCATGTACCTGGGTCCAGGCAATTACTTACTAAAGTTCATGTTTATTTTGAAGACTACTAAGTCTCCTTGATGTGCCTCGAAAGCCATGTCTGGCCGGGACTCGGCCCACGTAGGAGCTGCACTTGGGTTCATCCTTGCTCTGGTGCCCCTCACCGCATGACAAGTGGCTTTAATGGAGAATTTTTATTTTTGTTGAAATCGTTGCCCTCTACTTGCCCCTTTCTTTTCTGTGAATAAAGGATTGTTTGGCAAAACGATCCCCCTGAAATTGTGCTGTGACTAGCACCCAGCCCCCACCCCCGAATGGACAGTAAATTATTGCTATTTTCTCCCCTTTCTACTCAAGATACCTGGCAGGGCACCGAGCCTGCTATTTTGACCGACAACACTATGAGCTCTGCACTGCATGCAATGGTGAGATCCAATCAAATCACCGTGCTAATGGTCAGTTTGGCACTCAGATGGACCAAACGCGACTGAAAGGTTTTTAGGATGATGGAGTGGGAGAAAAAGGTGGTACTCTGTGTCTGCTCAAAATGCTCAGTCTATGGACAACAGGCTGAAAGACTTTCACAATGTCAGGGATGTAACGCCCCAGACAGAGTTCAATTTACTTTTTAGAAGGCACCCATCGAGAACATATTCATACTGCCAAGAGAATGTCTGTGTTTGCCACAATCTTCATGAAGAACCGAGCTGTCTTGAAATTGTTCAGACCTTTAGTATCAATATGAAGCATTGTTGGCAAGGAAGCACTTGGCCAAACGTTGGCAAATGTGCATTATTTCAACCTTGCTACTTTGAACTTTGAAAATGCACCAGTTTAGAAAATGTGTTGTATTTTATTTAATTTTTTTGGCTGTTGGATTTCACTGTAGATATTTAAAGACAACAATTTAGGTCTAAATTCTTCTCACACCACTTCAGGAGCCTTTTGGTACGTGAACAGCCCCTGTAAGCCCCTTTTTAAGAAATCCTTTTTCTCTATCATCTCCTGAAATGGTAGTTTTGTGGATTCCCACTGTGTCTCCTGACATGTTTACAGACTCATCGTTCCCCGAGGACAGTTTACAGACAGCTGAGAAGATTACTAGCATATTGCTGTGTGTGTGTGTGTGTGTGTGTGTGTGTGTGAGTGTGTGCGCGTGTGTGTGTGTGTGTGTGTGTCTGTGTGAGTGTGCATCTGTGTGGGTGAGTGTGCGTGCGAGTGTGACTATATCTCACTTGCATGTATTTGTTGTGTAAAAGGTGTCTGATTAAAATGACACGTTGTGTCTGATGGGACTGCTTTCCACAAAGCGCCTTTGTGGAGCTTCTGTGCATCCGGACGTTTAGACCTGCCCCGGGTGAGAGCAGGAGGACTGACGATTTGTGGAAGAGACTTATTTTGGGCGGTTTTTCGCCATTCCCCCACACAGGTGCTTGTGTTTTATGGGACTCTTCAATTCTGTGATGTCTGTGGTGATAATCCAGGTCTCACAATGACTCGGCCAGCACAGTGATTAGGGAGAAACTGGCCATATTCTGCCACCTTCAGTCCATTTCACATTTTAAGAACACTTGCCACACGACATTATGCATTGTCTAAGACATAAATGCAAAAAGTGAAAAGTGCATAATTATTGCATTGTTTTTTCTTTTTTATAGAATTAACTTCAAAGTTCATAGTTAAGGGCATTAGTTCAAAGTGGCTCAAAGACCATTACATAGGAAAGCGTTCACATATGCACTTCCTGACAGAGCTGCCTCTTTAGTTTCACTCTACGTTTAGTGATTTCTGCCTTCCACACTAACCCTGGAATTCTTTTTCTCCAAGCCCATGTTCACATTCTCTCCCTTTTATTCCTCCTCAACCTGTCTCTCTTTTGTTTTCTCTTCCCCCGTGCCTCAGATCCCAGCCGACCAGAGTTCAACCTCCCGAAGGCTTCTCAGACAAAATTCTGAGCTTTCTCTTCTTTATTTCTACATTGCAGCGTATATTTAACCTATATTTATTCCTCGGCTGCCTGCACATAGAAGCTGCTCCCCACTCACGCCTCAGGCCGGCTAGCCCAGTAGTCGAGCTTCTGTTGGCCGTTGGCCATGAAAATGAATTAAATAACAGTAAATAAATATTGACTAAAGCGAAAAACAATGTTCTTGTCACCAAATTCAGCCGCGAGATGAACACTGGTTTATGAACAGTGAGCTGTTTCTGTGCTGGGTAAGCATGTGGAACAGTGTTTACTGGGCTCCAGCAAAAGGGGGCACTTTTTCTGGTCACCCTCTGGGTGCCTGGATATGTTTTTAGGGCGTTTACTCCACTGAGCTGCTATTCAAAAATCATATACTCCCAGGACAATGTTCTTACATTTGCACGCAAACCCGAAGAGACGTCAAATGCGCAGCGAATCTCTGCAGCTGCAGAGACGCCGCGAAGGGAGTGACGTTGTTAGGACGAGCATGCTGCAGGACAGGGAGAGTCAGCCCTGAGGTTTCGAAAAGGTTCAGTTCCCGACAGGGAGCCTGGAAGCCTTAGTGACAAGATGGGCATGTCACTGGGTCCATTATTTAGCGACAGTGTGGAGGATTAACTGCTTGTTGAAAAATGCTGAGCACAAATCATTAAGAGGAAAAAGTGCATCAGCTACTTACTATTCAAGCTTAATGTCAGCCTGACCTTTCAGGTTAATTCGGGCCGCATTAGGAGAGATTTCGACGGCCTGACTATTTGCACAATAATTTAAACGTGCTATAAATAAGCGTAGCCCGCTTCAGGTCCTTGTGGGTATGATGAGAATTTCTAAAAGCGGACGGGCTGGAAAGCATCCGTTGGTCTGAGGATGATTTGATCCTGAGTGCGGATGTGAGGACCATGTAGAGGTATCCAGTTGGTTTCAAGTGAAGCAGGCGAGGGGTGGAGATTACTATAAACTTGCCAATTACTGAGCAGCAGGCCAACCCAGTCATGTGCACATGCACCTACCACTTGGCATGGATGACTGCTGTGGCGCATGTATACCATCCTATCAAACACGTAAACACAAAAAGGTCGGCCTGCACCAGCCTGCTCTTTTTGATCCCACTCCTGTACATGTTTGTGTTCAGAAATGAGCGCACCTTGGCGAGAATCCCACTGGATGCTGACAAACAACGTCGACCAGCTTTAGTCTTTCATCTTCTGGCGCTGACGGCATGTTCAGTCGACCCTGTGAGCAAGTCTCGAGAGCAGGAACGTGTTTTCTGCTAGAGAGAAGGAGGCCTCAGAACCTGCAAACACTGGCCCATTGTGCGGGAAGAGTGCAGGCTATTCTCAGCAACACGGCAACTGATGAGACGTTTCTGTCTTAGTGTGGCTGTGTGTTAGACAGAGAGACAGAGACAAGTATGAGTATTTAGTGTTATAAATGCACGTAAAGTGCGTCTTGGTGTGTAGTATGTACACTATGTGGACAAAAGTATTGGGACATACCTCTTAATCATTGAATTCAGGTGTTTCATTCAGTCCCATTGCCACAGGTGTATAAAATCAAGCATCTAGCCATGCAGTCTGCCTTTACAAACATTTGTGATAGAATGTGTCATTCTAAAGAGCTCGCTGAATTTGAGCGTGGTACTGTAATAGGATGCCACCGTTGCAACAAGTCAGTTCGTCAAATTTCTTCCCTCCTAGATATTCCACGATCAACTGTAAGTGGTATTATTTCAAAGTGGAAGCGTTTAGGAACCACAGACCACTGAGGGTTTGGTGAATGCCAGGAGAACGTTTCCTGACTGCATCGTGCCAACTGTAAAGTATGGTAGTTCCACTGAAGGGAAATGTTAATGCATCAGCTTACCAAGACATTTTGGAAAATTCTATGCTTCCAACTTTGTGGAAACAGTTTGGGGAAGGCCCATTTCTGTTCCAGCATGACTGTGCCCCAGTGCAAAAAGCAAGGTCCATAAAGGCACGGTTGGATGAGTTTGGTGTGGAAGAACTTGACTGGCCCGCACAGAGCCCTGACCTCAACCCTATCGAACACTTTTGGGATGAACTAGAATGGAGATTGCGAGCCAGGCCCTCTCGTCCAACATCATTGTCTGACCTCACAAATGGTCTTGTGCAAGAATGGGAAGAAAAATTCCAACAAACACACTCCAAAATCTTGTAGAAAGCCTTCCCTGAAGAGTGGAAGCTGTTATAGCTGCAAAAGGGGGGACCAACTCAATATCAATGCCTGTGGATTTAGAATGGGATGTCATAAAAGCTCCTGTAGGTGTAGTGTGTAGGTGCCCCAATACTTATGTCCATATAGTGTATATCGCTTGTGTGCAGTGAATGCGTACAAGTGTATGTAGTGTATGTGCATTTGTGTGTGTATAAGTCTGTGTGTTTGTGTGTGTATAAGTCTGTGTGTTTGTGTGTGGATGTGCATGTGCGGGTGTGTGTGCTCGTGTGCGCGTGCGTGTGTGCGTGTCTGAGCATTAGTGACACTGCTGTGTCATGTGACATAAAAGATGCTGTTTAGTAATGCTTTGCGCCCTTGTGGTTGACTTCGTATTTTCAGCCTGCTCTCCACTGAAAGCTCCCCTGTCCTTCTCTCCACAGATCTGACTATGACCTGGAGTACGACTGCTACCAGGATGACTTCTATGACAGGTACTGTCAGTTGGCTCCACTCTTTTGGGTTTAATAAAAAGTGCTGTCTGTCAGTAAGAGAGAAAATAAAGAATTGTAAAAACAGGCAGTCCCGGTTTTCCCTCTTTGGGGTCTCTTTGATCTTCTCTTCAATCCAGGAATTTTTTTATTCACCTCTTTTTTGCCTGAATGGAAAGAGGGCACCATTGAATTGTCCCTATGAGTCATATCCATGGCGATGAAGGGAGGA
>JAOVYW010000414.1:0-17588 GCA_025775045.1 Hiodon tergisus | reverse complement strand
TCATACAGACAAAGACATTCCAGACAAGGTGATGTCTTCTTCTGATGGGCTGATGTTCTTTGAGGCCCTTCCTCCTTCCAACTGACTCTCCTTAAACACTTTCCCGCCCTTTACAATCCTTTACATTAATACTTTTAATCATGCAATATATCCTCACACATTATCCCTTTATAAATTAATTCAAGCACCTTAAAAAAGATAATATTTCCACAGTTTAGAATACGCATCAAAGCTTGTCTAGTCTCTATAACAACAACCCGCTTTAGGCAAACAATGTTTGTAACGAAGTCTTTTATCAATATTACATTGATATAATTGTTATTGCTACCAGATATATATTATATCTCACAGTATATGTTGATGTTTAGGTTTTATCGTTTTCTTCAACTGCCCAAGACGGAAGAATATAAAACGCTTCTTTTCTGTATTAACTGTAATGCTTGTGTTCTTCCAGTATCCTTCACTTAATCACTGTCCATTTTGTCGTCTTTCAATCTAATATTAACTGTTTATCTGTTGTGTGTTGTGTAACAGAAGTATTTATTTCACATTGGTGATAATTTGGAGTTGGAATTTTAAGAATTATGCTTTTAATCTGCAGGCAACTGTATGGTTAGTAGTAGGCCTTTTTATACACAGCATTTGTTGTTACTTTATTAATGGCATTTGCACATTTTATTTATTTGTATTTTAACTGTGTGTATATATATTACTTAAATAATATTAAATTAAATTAAAGCCACTTGATTTATTGGGCGAGTTAAAACTGATTTATACTGAACCACGGGTGGTTAAATGGCTATGTTTTATCTCAAATCCTACAAGTGAGAACATTATAAAGCAAGGAAATTGATCTTTTAAGTATAATAGACCAAAGTTCATGTTATACGTCACAGAAGATTTGTACATAAAAAAAAAATTTATTCTGATATTTTCCTGTGAGGTTGCACTGTTCATTTGGATTATTTACCTGGTGCTACGAAACGTTATTGCTTGTATTTTATTCCATATTTCCACAGTGAATTACTGAGTTTTCCCATTATTTGTTTTATCTCTGTGTTTTAACTTTGAAGTTCATATTATCCCCGACATCTTCTTGTGTTTATAGTACACTGGCTAATCCTTATTGAGGATCACAACACTGTCACGGACTCACGTTTTGTGTTTAGTTTTATGAGTTGTAGTTTTAGTTTTTTCCACTAGATGGCACCCGCACGAATTATAAAATCAAATAACATTTGCCTCAGCAGTGTGGACACCGCCATGTCTATATCCCAGTTTACACATCATGCATGCTTTTCAACCAATTTCACCCTTTTATAGTCATTTCAGAAGTATTAGAAAATAAGTTTAATGTTTTGATATTTCTTTGAAAATAAGATGAAATTGTAAAGCAACAAAAACCAGCAAAACACTGTGACCCTCAGTGACTTATCTGATAAGCTAGCTGCATTTAACACCCACCTAAGCTCTGCGATGTTGTTTTTACTCTGTATTCTGTAAAAGTTAGTAATATGTATCAGTTTGTTTGGTTTTAATTTGTTATTTTTTTAATATTACCTAGTTTTGGGTGGTTCAGAATTGCGACATAATGCAAGATAAATGCAAATTTATTTTCATTTTTGTCTCACAAAATGATAAATGTACATGCAACTGCATAACTTTGACACTAAAATTGATATTGTAGTAACCTAAAGCAATGCACAAAATGGATCTTTTCCGGAATTTCAAATCAAATTGGCTGTCCAGCATGAAACTTCAGTAACATGGTTCTATATGATTGAGTCTTTGGCCTAATGTTTTCCCCGGCTTCTTGCAGCTATATTTTGTGTTTGTGTTTGACAGTCACTGTACAACAGATTAGGTTGAAAAGGTAATGTAATCAGACTTTTTTAAACTAATAAGAGGGTAATGCTGAGCTGAAGGTATTCATTTTTATCTGCATTTCTTACTTTGTACATAACTTAACATTTGCTTTGGCAGCGCAGACTTCGCCGTTTCCGTATCCCAGTTACACAAATTTGTAATAAAAGAATATGGTATGTTTGTTGCATAGTTACTGTGATCGCAGTAGTTGTATGTTCCTTCTGTGTGTGAAAGATTCAATTATTAAAAATGGGACTATTTATGAAAAATAATAAAAAAGTAAAATCTGATTGAAATAATTGGAACGATCTGATTGGTCGAAAAAATTGAGCAAACTGATTGGACAAAAAAATTGGAGCGATCTCATTTGGGCAAAAATTGGGGCGATCTGATTGGTCAAAACCAATCAGATGGGTCCAAATTTTCGACCAGTCATATGAAAATTTCAAGCAATCTGATTGGCTGAAAAAATTGGAGATATCTGATTGAGCAAACATTTCAAGCGGTCTGATTGGCTGAAAAAATTGGAGTGATCTGATTGGTCGAATATTTCAAGTGATCTGATGGCTTTAAAAAAGTTTATTTTTATTTTTTAGAAACAACAAATGAACAATGCCGAGTATAAAAAGGCCTACTACTACCTATACAGTTGCCTGCAGATTAACAGCTTAATTTTTTAAATTCTAATTCCAAACTATCATCAATGTGATATAAATGCTATTGTTACACCACACACACTAGATACACAGTAAATTATTGATAGAAGGATGAAAAATGGGCAGTGTTTAAGTGAAGAATAACAGAACACTAGCATTAAACTTAATACAGGAAAGAATAGTTTTGTAACCCTAGTAAAATAGAACAGGAATGGGAGAAATTGAGGATTTTATATTCTTCAGTCCGTCTTTGGCAGTTGAAGAAAACGATAAAACCTAATCATCATATACTGTGAGATATAGCATATATATCTGGTAGCATTAACAATTATATTCATGTTATATTTTTAAAAGACTTCGTTATAAACATTTTTTACTTTAAGCGGATTATGTAATAGATACTAGACTACCATCGATGCAGGTGCGGATCCACGGGGGCACCCGCCAATTTTCATTGGTTCTTAGTGATGTCAATCTTTGTTCGCTTTGAATAGTCACTTTTCTGTGGCCATGTCTACCTTCACACCGTGTACAGTTCACCTTATAGCTTACAGATAGTCAATCGGAATTAGTAAAAAATAGATCCAACAATAGTTGCTGTCTGTAACAATGTTTGATACAAACTAGCTGTAGCCATCACCGCTCACTTTCAGCCTTAGCTTAAAGGCCGAGGGAGTAGTGCCCTAAATGCCTATTGATTCATACCTCGCCCATACAACGTAAAAAGGGCTACCCGTACACAAGAGACAGATTGGCCATTTTTAAAAATATTTTATTGTTTTATGGTACAGAAATCCTCTTGGGCTTACATCTTCAAATTACAGTGCAAACCTGTAAAATAAAAACACATTGATTAAAGCAAATCCATAAAAAAAAAAAAATAAAAAAAATAAAAAAAACATTTTACAGACGTTGATGGCACTCCGAAAATTAAATTGAAATGAATCAATCAAGGTGCCAACCTAAAAAAGGTAAAAAAAAAATATATATTTTTAACTTAGCCATAAGGGTCAAAACCCATAGTAATAACATTAAAAACAGTGGCGTATGAGGGTGGAGTTGTGAGGATAAAAGTAAATCTCTGCCATCACTGATGTTGGTTTTGCCAGGACAGACAGCTTTCACAAGGAGACCAACATGATCGGATACAGAAAACGGTGAGCTTCAAACAAAAATACCAAGAGAGGAAACCAGCGGCTATATTTAACGTCAGTGATGCCATTAGTAACAGGTTACGATAGCAAGCTAGCCAGCTAGATAACCATTATATCTTCAGATATAACTTAAGGGTAAATCTGGGTTAGCAAGCTAGCTTCCAATGATAGGTTAGCTAAAGATTGAATAGACGAATCGTACAGAGTCACTGGTAACACAGACGTAGATGCGATTAATTGACACCCCTTTACAGATATTTGCCTCGATATCACCTAAAACCGAAGACCTTACTCAGCACCCTGAACCTAGAGACTGAACAGCAGCAAGTAGTATTAGTATTAAAAATTATGGGTAAAGGCAAAGTGAAGGCAAAGAAAAGGAAGGTGCAAACAAAGCCCCAAACAGAACACGGTTTCCGGTTTCAGTCACCCGTAACTTATGCGGTGGGGACAGGCCCTCCCTGTGGCATTACAGCAACCTCTGGCTTGGCGCCTTTCTGCTCAGAAACCGGGGTGGTGGGCAGGACCTCGTCTTTGGGCTCCACAATGCTAACATGGTCAGGAAGGGGCTTTTTAGGGCCAATCTTGCCACTGGGGTCCCAGGGCAACATGATCTTGACCTTGATTCCCAGCACCCCTGAGGAGATATAACAATGGGGACACACTTACATTACCTTTGATTAAAATAAAAAATAAAAATACACCAATAGGTCTTAATAGATGACACAGTACTAAGCCCTTCTCAGACAAATGCCTCTATATCATCAAATAATGACAAACTGCTCTGGAGTCTAATCCCAGAAACACAGAACGTGGCCCTAGGTTAGGACCCTAGAGACAGAGTGTTGTATTCTGACTCGTCATCGTATAATCACTGAAGGGAAGTTGACCACTCAATAACTACAACCAATCAGAAACTTCAATGTTTATTTTTTATAGCAAGATTCCCCATCTGACCAGGCAGTCCACTGACGGACGTCATATTTAGTTCTACACGCCTACATTTCCCCGGAGTTGAATGAACACAGTCACATACAATATTTTCCATAAAAATGTTCCAAGCTTGAAATATTCTAAAACTATGTATCAAAATTAGCATCTGACAGCACCCAGACAGATAATAGGTTGGACTTACCCTGTCTAAGCAGGACGTGGCGTACAGCAGTATCCACGTAGTAGTTGACGGGGTCCCCACTGTGGATCATCAGCCCGTCGACAAACTTCATGGACTTGGCCCTTTGACCTCTGAGCTTCCCAGAAACCACCACTTCACAACCCTTGGCCCCGCTCTCCATAATGAAGCGGAGAACACCATAGCACGCTCTGTAAGACAGAGAGCGGGTGGAATTGGGGATTCATCTACAGCCTGGTGGACAAGGTTGAATATGACTCTGTAAACAGTTTAAATTAAAACAAAAACACCTTCAAATTAAACTGACTTTTTTGACTGAACTTAAATCCCATATAAAAAAAAGTTACGTGAAGCCTGGAAGCAGAAAAATAAAAAATGTGTTCCTGAAACCTTTTCAGACTACTCGTTGTTCCACCGAAGGGTACCACAAGGACCTACCAACTGCACTTGCTGAAATTTTGAATTTGAATTTTGAAATGCTCACCGACGCACAGCCAGGCCACCCAACAGTTTGTAACGCAGGGACTCAGCCTGAGCAATAGCACACAGTCCCCGGGTGGCAACCTTCTCAGCATACAGCTGCATAGGGACACAGTTAAATGCATTAAATTAACTACACAATAATAAAACAACTGACCAGATTTTTCTTAGTTACTTGAATGTTACACGTAAAATGGTTTCCAGATGGGCAAATTTGGAAATGTTCACAACTGTTCTTACATCCAGGGTGCCCAATCCACATCACCACATCTTTGGTCCAGTACATTTAAATGTCTTTAACTCATGACACGTACAGCCAGGCCAGCAATGTGCGACTACCACAGTAAACCCATTGGTAAATCCAATTAAGGCTTGGTATCGTTAAATCACAGACATCCGAGCGCCTTAGACATTGTGGAGTAAGGCCCACTCCAGGACATCATACTCATATTAGATAAGCACTCAACCAGCATAAAACAGCATTCCTGGGGAAATAACTGGGATCGCCAACAAATGTAAAAGTAAATTTACTACATCCATGTTCACATAGGTGTTAGAAAAACCGCTGGGAAAATTAACTTCACTACTTACAACAGCTCCATCCATAGTTACCACTAACCTCAACACTGCCTTCGGGGAAGCCAAACCTCTTCTGGACCACAGCAGTCAGTTCACGAATACGACGACCTTTCTCACCCAGGACATTTTGTGTCCTGGAACAATAGTAGATCAGCTGCCAAGGATTGACAATCATAAACTAAGAACCAAAATAGCAATGGGCTGCACATCAACAGGTGACAGTCAGTTCACGCAACAATTAAAACAATAATACAACAACTGGTCTAGTTTTTTTTGTCCACTACAGACACGTAAGTACTGTTTTAAAGTCGTTTGCTTACTAATAATTAGGTTGTACCGACAGGACAACTTTTTGTGTGTATGAAAGATGTGCCAGTTGCTCACCTTGTGGCAAGGATGATAATCTCTGTTCTAGTGGGGGTTACACGCACTTCCACTCCGGAGTAACCATCCTCGGCAAGTTCTCGCGTCAGAAACTCATTCAGCTCGGCTTTAAAGATGCCGTCCGACACGAACTAAGAAAATTGGTGGTTATAATTTTTACTTCAGTCACCGGTGTGTTTAATTAAAAAAATTAAATCGTTTACAGCATCTATATAGAAATGCCAGTTCTTTTAAGTACCGTTTCAGTCACCGATTAGCCAACGCCGGCTAAAGCCAAAACAAACCCCTCCATGTTATCGAGGGAGTAGTTCACTTGTAATTCAATCCAGAATAATCCACTCTTGGTGTGTATGTGCAGAGACGATACAATACAGTAATACAATCACAAGCGTGTTTTTGGCCACAACAATTGTATCTTTATTGTTTAGCTTCTTCGAGTAAGCAATATAAATAAAATACGTGCTAACCTTTCTCTTCTTAGAGATTTGCACCGCCATCTTACTGCGTGCTTCTGACAAGGGAAAGGATATTACGTTATGCGGAAGTTAATTTATAAAAAAAAAAAAAAAAAACGGCTTCAGCAATAGGATGATGGTAGTTGCAGTATTAAACTCACTTTCATTCAGTGTGTACACGATCAGATCATGATAAGGATGTCACCTGAATGTCTGAATTATGACACTTAATAGTATACAATCACATGTAACTCTGTGCTTTAATGTACATTTTAAAAAGCTGAGTAAAAGCATTCTGCCAGATAAACACTGATTTAATGAGGGGGAGTGAATACACAGCAGAAAAAGGATGGTATTTCAGGTTGTTTTTATTATTAGAATCTATGCAGCCATCTATAATGGTAACATAAAAAACATGTTTAACCCAACATTTAGATACACCAAAGACAAAACTCTTTGTATTATCAACCAAACTCACTTTATTTGTTCTCATCAGCACTAAAAAATGTCGGAGACAGAGTCTGTCCACACAATACTAGGAGTTGTCAAAGGCGTCCACAGTTCAGGTTCCTCACACAGACATTGACCCTTCTGACCCAGCTCATTAAGGCAGCTTCTGGCTATAGCATTGCTTTCATCCCCATCTGAAATAGCATATACCCCAACAGAGCCGTCTACAAACCCCACATGTGCACAGAGATCCTCGGAGAGAGTCAAGGAGGAAGGGAAGCAACAAAGATAAAACCTCCCCACATTCTTCCCATTGGACACACTGACTGCATTTAGAACTGGCAAGGAGTGGAGATCACAGTCACAGCTGCTAGTTTTGGCCTTACAGATGAAAACAATGTAGCGTCCAGTGATATCCAAGCAGACCAGCAGGACTGGGCCTTCGGCTTGTAACACACAAAACCTCATGTTTCGGATGTCAAGGATGTTGACAGCTGTTCCAGCTGTGGACAGAACAGCATAACTACCATCTGTAGAAACCTGAAACAGGTGTGGCGGTTTCAAGAGGTTGCAAGGTAACTGAACATGTTGGCATATGGTTTCTTCTGTCACCCTCCAGGTATATAGGCTACCAGAGGTGGTGACTACTATCACATAGTCAGGATGGTCCAGCAGTGGTTGGAAAGCAACAACATCTGATTGGCCTGAGCAGGAGAACCTCTTGCCAATACAACCTGACCACAGGCTGACAGCCAGAAGGTCCTGCACATGCAGGCCCAGGATGAAGGTGCTTTCAGGTGAAATAACAGCACTTTTCAAGTACTGGTGAACATTGCACACAACGTGCCCACTTTCTATCTTCCATACTCGAGAAAGACTGTGCTTGCACAGTGACACTACAATGTTGTTATTTGGGGTGATAAGAAGGTCAGAAGTTAAGTTACCACGGATTCTGTGAATGTTCTGCCCTGTGTTAGTCTGCCAGACATAAACGTCCCTTGAAGATGCGGTGACCAGATGCTTACCGTCTTTGGATAGGGCAAAGTTATCTACAAGGTTCTCATGCTGGAAGCAGCCCACTGCTTTGCCGCTTAAAGTGCCCCACCTCCACACCAGCTTTGTGCCATCCACTGTGTAAAAGTGGCCTCCAGCAGAATCCACCAGGATCCTTTTCACCTTCATTCCAGTTTTTGAGAATAAAGAGGCACCCCAAATTAAGTCCAGATCCCAGGTAGTGACAATTCCATTTGCTGTGACAGCTAATAAGTTTGATTCCAGTTTGAGAATTTTCAGGGCTTGAGTGTAGCCAACGTCTAGTCTCAAAACACATTGGCCAGTGGTCCTCTTCCACACAAGCAAAAATGGACAGTCTTCCAATGACGCAATAATAAAGTGGCATCCTTTGGCGAGCACAGCCTGAATAAATGTTTTGTCTTGAGGTCCTCTGAATTTGTCTTCTATTGTCCATTCACAAGTGTCCCACAGTAATATCTGGTGTTTTTTACAAACAATGAGAGCCCTATTCTCCAGTGAGTATTCTGTGTTCAACACGTCTTCTTGGTCCTCTGTATTGCAGCACATTTTTCTAAGCTTGGGCTTTGTTACAGATTCTATATCCCACACAAAAACACTCCCAATGTTGTCCATGCATGCGATCACCTCTTCAATCTCACAGTGAAGAATGAGAAGGATCACTGTCCCTGTTGTACTAGAACAACTTGAAAGGTGACGTTTGTCTTGGGCATCAAAAATTGAGACAGTGCCGTTATGCTGTCCACATAAGATAAGCTGTCCATTGGAAGAACTTGACACACAGCTCACTCTGGATTGGCAATGTAATTCTGAGAGTTCCACACCTGTGTTTACATCAACTATACTGATAATGTTTGCTTCTTTGTACCACACAAGTATCTTGCTCTCAGAAACAAAGAAACCCTCAAAATTAAGTGCAGTACCCGGGTCTGTGAGTGAACTGGGGGTGGCATGCTTAATGTCTATTTCAGAAATGCATGAGGGTGCATTCACATTGAACAAAAGGAGCCTGTAACATTGCGTGGACAGCATTACAAAATGCTGTGTGCATTTGATACTCGAGAATTTTAAATCAGATGAATGAATTAGTTTAAAGCCTCCTGAAGTATTTTCATTCCAGGCCCAGATGGAGCTGTTGTCAAGAATTAGAATCACCATGTTGCACTGAGCATCTAACACCTCCACAACAGAGGAAGCGCCCACCTCTGACAGCATCCACCGCATGGAGGGAACCGTGGCAGTAAACGAACACACTGCATTCAAGCCATTACTACTCAGGCCCTTTAGATAGATCTGTCTTGCATAACATTTAAGACTTGGTAAAACATCAAGAAATGGAAAAAGCTTGGCCTGCATCACAATCTCAAGGTCTCCAGGGGAGCCTTGGAGCAGGCATGCCGCATCTCTCAAGACACAAGCGAGAAGTTTAAGTTCTTGGCGCAAGACCAGTAGCGAGCAATTTTCAAGTTCTGATATAAGCCCATCCAGGTGGCCTGCCTTCAGCATGGCCTGATGAAACTCAAGTGACATCATCACAGTCTTTCTCAACTCCTCTAGTCTGCCACTCTTTTTCAGATGAAAGGGAAGCTCCAGTATTTTCCTTAAATTGACCCGTACAGGCACTGATGAGGTAGGTGAGTCAAAGACCCAAGGCTGTCCAGGATGTTGCCTGTCAATACAAATGTTCATAGTTGGCATGTCAGGAAGCTGAGGTCTGGATTGTTTGACAGCATCTCGGCCAACAATCAATGGCTTGGCCCTTCCATATGCCCAGCGGCCGCTGAAGTAGTCAGCTAATGTGCTGTGAACTTCTTGCACTGTTCCAGCAGACTGCAGGTAAAGTTTATGGATGACTAGAGGAAAGTGTCTGCTGGCCCAGAACAGCACACAAGAACCTGCAACGTACCTCCTCATGAGAAACCCCCTCAGGTCCAACAATATCATCTCGACTGCACTTTCTGGGACCCTAAGCTTATAAGGCAGGCATTTCACCTTTGGCAGGTATTGAGAGAGAACATTATCATCAGAGGACAAGACATCAGTTAACTCTGCCTCGGTAATGCCCCACTTGGCGGCAGTGATATAGCACATGGCTCTGGACAACAAAACCTTCCCATGTTCCTTCTCAAGCTGGCCCAAGAATCTCCCAATGCTATCATGAACTCCATTAGGCAATGAGTCCACTGAGACCTCAGACTCTGAGCCCCAGCGACATACCTGCTTGTGCAATAACTGAACATACAGCATAAGGGAGCATTTTTCAAGGGCCTGGTTAATGTACACCTGCTGCCCTGAGGTGATCTTCCTGTTACAGGCGAGTAGGAGCTCATTGAGCAACCTGGTGCTTTCCATCCTCTCTTTTAATCCCATCTTAAAGAACAGGGGGGATTTTGGATACATGGCCCTGAGGGCCTGGAGCGTGCCTGACTTTTTTGGTGTTGTGGATATGAGGAACTTGACATTAGCAGGTAAGGACTTGGGCAGCCATAGTATGCTGTGATATTCTTCAGTCTCTTCCATCTGGTCCAGCCCGTCTACAATGAGGACCAGAGGCCGTAATGAAGCGGTATTAATGAGAAGGTTTTTGAAGTAGTCACTCAGTTGGCTGAGTGTTCGAAGACAGTTTTGCCAGGGTTGATCACAACCTGCTGCCATCTGGTAACAAATGCTGGTGAGTAACTGTTTCAGAGTGTGATTGTTACCATTAATAAAATAAACAGCCACCACAGGATTTCTGCCATCCAGCCAAGTTTTCACCTGTAAAGTAGAATGTACTGGTCAATTACACTATATTAAGACCATAAACGATAACATCAAGTATAAGAATAATATGTAGTTTTCAAAAATATGTGATATTGTGCCTAAAAACATATTTCAGTAAAAATAATAAAAAATGTCCCAATATTTAGACTATTAAAGGAAACTAGATTAATTATATATACCAAAACACATGTGAACAATCTATCCAAAAATAAATAAATAAATAAATAAATAGTACATTGTCTCAGGTATGTGTAAGTTAATAATTCACTTACTTCACTGGCACAGTGAGCAAGAAGCACAGTTTTGCCTGTGCAAGGTCCTCCACTGAGGACAAGAGGATATTCAGTATCACTCTGCTCAACGTAAGCTTTAATGTCTTGGGCCTCCGCGCACTTGACCTTGTAGAGATGAGAATGGAGACGGCAGAGGTCCAACTGCTGTAAGAGGTCCTGGGAGAGAGCATCACCAAAGTTGGCGTCATCCCTAGCAACAGAATGATCGATGAGGCTCAGCAGGTCGGTGTGGAGCTGCTGGCACAGTTCATCCGCGTTACGCCTCCTTGCTTCAGCGCTGTAGCCTTGGCGTAGCTCAGACGTGGACACGTACACCAGGAGCTGCTTAGAAGCGACTAGGTCTGGCAGCAGCTGTTCGTGGAGGTAGTTCGGCGTTTCCCTGGATGAGGCGTCCTGCTCGGGCTCACCACTGGGGCCTGGTTGAGGTTCCTCCGCACTCTTCCTGTGGTGCCTCATACTGGCAATCTTTTGGACATAGCACAGGCACCTTGCAACGTCTTCCCTGGAGCGATTCTCCAAAGCAAATCGCAGTTCGGTCTCAATAGCTGGGGAGTAAACAAATATTAGAATATTAGGTTAAACCACAAGATGCCTAAGATGACGATTTATAATTTATATGTCTGTAGATCCCGAAGTGAAAATTTATCCTGAGACATTGGAAACTTATATTTACCACAGATAATAAAAACAGAAACGTGTGCCAATAATAAAGATTTTAAGAGTTGTTTACAAGTCATACAACACTGTGCTTATTTAAATGCACAAAAATGGAGATACACTACATTACCTGAGCTGAAATACTTCTGAGCCGTCTCTGAGGTAAATACTCCTTCTTTTATGCATCTGGTTACCGCGGTGTGAAAGATTGTCCGCATTCTCTGGTGTGCTTCTTCTTCATTCATCTCTCCATCTTCCTCGCTTGTCTGAGAAAATAAGGTTTAAATAAACCCTAAACAGGGTCTTAAAATCCAGAGAAAGACAGGGTTAAATTCAAGAATTTGCCAGCCCAAAGCTAATACTGGAACGCACACCTGATCGCCGTGGTCAGAGGGATAATGATGATGGCCAAGCAGGCAGTAGGAAGCTGGGACGGCATTCTCGTCTCTCAGATACCACTGCTCCGGGACCTGGGTATCGATGCCCATCTTCTGGCACATCCACATCACCTTCTGGAACTCCGAAACCTCCACCTTCACAGGTAGGCATGTGGCGCCCGAATCCTCCCCGACTACCGCCTGAAAATACCACCCCCACCCACGACCACACCGGGACATCCGTTACAATACCACCCCCACCCACGACCACACCGGGACATCCGTTACAATACCACCCCCACCCACGACCACACCGGGACATCCGTTACAATACCACCCCCACCCACGACCCCACCGGGACATCCGTTACCAGGGCTTGTGAGAGCAACTTTCAAAATGAGAAATGTCAGACATGGAAGAGGGATGAGCTGCCCTGGATAAGGGCATACAGTATGTCAGCACAACTACAGTTACATTATTAAAGTTGGATTTTTTTAATTTATCGACAAGAGTGATGGCTATTGAAACTAATGGCCACAAAGCAGGGATGTGCAGAGAGTTCCAGGGGCAGGGGCTGAAATGTAAAAAAAAGGGCTATCTATCACCACAGAGCTCATTTTAAGTAATACCAATATTACAAGTATTAATAATAACTACATATTCTTATCATTATCACCCTGGTAGACATTGTGTGGTCACAATAATGAATATGAGACTACCGACATAACCTACTGGTATGTTAGCAGTCTCATATTCATTATGTTGATAGAGAAACTGTCCCTTTCGCTGCCTCCTTCAATTTTTATTTAATTTTCTGCCGTCTCCGTTTGTTTGGCATCTTGCCTTTACTCGTGTCTGGAAACCAACACACTTCCTGTCGATCAATTGGAAATCAACCAGCGATTTCATACAAAATGCTGCCAATTTAATAAGGTTAGCAAGCAATGCATAGCAACGCGTTGGCTTCATGGCAACGACGCAGAGACTAGGGCAAATAAACAGGAAAATTCTCAGACTTTCTTGTGATTAATTTGCTACTGTTTTGTGCATGTTTTCGTGTTAATTTTAATTCAAATGCATTTTTACACAATATAATTGTTTAATAATCAACATTGAGAGGGGCACCCCCAGAGCCCTTCCCTCTGCACGTCCCTGCCACAAAGTATTAATTTAATAAAATATTTTGCTTCATTTCAACCTAAAAAGAAAGAAGTACAGAAATATATGTGGGACCTTTTTATTATTTTACAAATTAAATTTATTAGTTTTTTGTTATGGTGTGTTGAAATTTTTAAATGATAAAGTCAGAGGAGACTAGCACAGCAATAAATAATCAGTTATTATATATTTAAATCACCACAAGGAAGGGCCCTGCTGAATTCTCTCTGCACTCTTCCAACTGTAGCAGTCGGAGTTGCTGAGTTCTGGGGTCCGAGGGGTTCTGGGGTCCCAGCCCCTCGTACGGGTCGATTACCTGAGGAGAAGTACGTCATCGACATGACACGAGACACGAGTTGTCGGATGCACACAAGCTGAGCGGAACAGAAGAAACTTTTTTTTTTGTTTTTAAAGCAATTTCATTAACTTTGTATTGATTATCATTTAACTGAAACCACACTTGAGACAAAACTTTTAGCAAATGAAGAAAAAAAAAAAAGATTAAATAAAAGTTTAAGTGTGAACATTTTGATTTGGTCCCTGCTTAAATCTGCAAGTTCTATTCTCTTGGAGCGGTTTCAGGGCAAGCGTGTGAGTAATACATTATACAAATAAGAGGACATTATGTTCTATTATGTTTGGATTTTAGTGACATTCAATGCAAGTAAAATTCATTTAATTTGAAAAACATCATCTAAATTAATGTGTACAAAACCCCCCGAAAAAACAAACTAAAGAAAACCAAGGGCAACGTAACCCAGCCATTTTACGGTCCTCAGTGTTTCTTAGCAAAGTCGTGAGTTTATCCTGTGTAATAAACCCACCAGAACCATGCAACTGATCCTGCAAACATGCGTGTCCCCCGTGCGTCAATAATGCCTCCGACCTTTTGACTCCCCAGCCAAGCGTTTTGTGTTTAGTGCGTGTCGCGGTGCAAACGCTGCGTTAATTATTCATATAGAAGAATCGATGCATTTAATCACTTCTCAAACTTAAATTTGGAAGAGCTACTCAGAATCAGAATCTAGAGGATAGACCATGAAGCGAGTACGTTTGCCAATAGACATTGGTGAGGCAGACTCGTTTCATTAAATTGCTTTGCAGAGGCTCCTCTCCAGAACACTGGATGTGGGCTAGAAATGTAACCTTTATTTAATAAGACAGGATTAAAGTACAATAAAAGGGAAACTTTGGTGAAAGGTCTTACCCTGAACTCAAGACCATGGATACGAAGACAGTAGTCCCTCACCCTGGGGAACACAGTCTCCCTGAGGGCTTTCCTCTGCTCCTCGCAATCTAAATAAACACTCCTATTATTTTTAATGATGCATGAAAATGCATTTACGTAATGTGCAAAAACAGCCGTGACATCTTTGATATTGATATTCATAATCGATACGGAACAGGCACTGTTAAGAGCATTTCAAAATTTCTTACATTTAAAAAAATAAAAATAACAGGACGAGATATTGCCGACTGGAGACTCGGGTTTATAAAAAAAATGCTTCACATCTAAAACACATACACATCTACGAACACATAAACCTACCTTCTGGATTGGTGCAAAGGTAAATTTTGACACAGGACTTTAGCAAGACTCTTCGGAAGCTTTCCATCAAAGCAAAATGTGCTGCTCTGAAGAAATGACCAAAAACTAAAAATAACAGGATTATTCAACAAGAATTTTTAAAAAGTATTACAAAAAAAAAAAAAAAGTATAACTCTTAGGGGAGGGCCCAAAATGTTGCCACACGACATCAGCATTCCCAAGACTTAGGGTTTCGATTCCTGCCAGGAAATATTTGCTGGTGAGCGTTTACGAAACTCCCTGTACAGCCTGCAGCTACAAAAACAGCAGAAAAGCCAGCCCACACCCCTAGGGGAAACTTCAAAAGGCCGTCATTGTACCCAGTCACCGAAAGCAATTCATTTTCACTGTTAAATAATCAGGTGTAGAAGCATGTGAACTGCTTCTGAAAAAGTGCTTCTGGAAAGAAAAAATACGAGGAGATGATGTTTCCCCTTCTCTCATCCTTATGGTGTTATAAAACAAATGCGTTACATGAGGTCATGGTTCTTCTGTGAAAGCACCAAAACTTCCAAAGAAACTTTATGGAACATTTATTCCATTGAAAAACAGGTGGGTGTGTGGGGGAGGGGTTAAAAATTAAAGGCACAGGCGACTTTTTCCATTTGTTTTATTATTTAACATTTGTACACAATAAATACAAACTTTTTTTACAGCCAATAAAATGCAGAAAGAATTATGCACCACTGCTCTCTGATATTGTCACTGCAGAAACAGTCGGAAGGGAGGGCCTGTTTTACTGGATCTTTTAGCAGCTCTTTAACATCTACAAACCAAAATAAAACACCAAATTAAACTCATTTGGTGCGTGTGACTATTTTTCAAGGGGTAAAGATATATAACTGGCCAGAAATAAAACCAAATAAAATGTGGTTTCTGGGTGAGAACAGCTTTCGAAAAATGACATAAAACAGCTGTAAACCATAAACTTCAAAACAAGTTTGATAACATTCAAAAGATCTCAACGAGATCAACAAGAAAGAGAAAACAAAGAGACAGAGCACAGATATCTATATATCCTCCCCTCTGAACCACTACTTTCAAACTCTACACAGATAATGTTTTTCAATATAGAAATCCACATTGTTTTTTTAAAACTGTTCCTCTTTCTCCCTTTCCCAGCGCTATCAGAATATTTTATTTTTTATTGACAACACCACGCAATGCACCTCTACTTCCAATCAATTCCGTGAGTAAGAAAATCTAAAGTAGAACTGATCTGCTGAACCAGAGTAGGTTTCAGTCGCCACTATGCATAAGAAACACAGTTAACTCACAAACACTTACACAAGTTTCAGGGACGGGTGGCCAGGCGTCACCGAAGGGCAGCTGTACAAGAGCGATATATATATTTTTTAAAAAGTGCTGACAATGCTATCTGTACGATGGGGTTCATTTGTTAATTTTATGTGCTTCATCTTTAATCAAAGCACAATCCAGGTTGTCTTTGGTCTTTTAAGGTCCAAAGTCACTGATGTAGAAATGATCTGGTTAAGCAATTCCAAATTTCTTTGGAAAATTACTGATACGAGAATTCCTTGCTTGTTGTAAGCAGTGGTATATATATTTATAGCAAAATGTTGTTAAATAACGAAGATATCGAATATTCGTTTCAAAAGCCTAGGACTTAGCAGTGATTAATTTGCGTGTGTGCGTCTGTATGCGTCACCAACATTCACATATTATCGGACTGCAACGGACTGAACTCCTCATTTTCAATTCAAATGATCACTCCTTTTTACTTTTGCATCTGACACTGAATACTAAACAGCTGTATAGATATGGTGATTACTGCGTGTGAGACGCGAGGCTCCTGTACTGCGTGTGAGATGCGAGGCTCCTGTACTGCGCAGACATGGAGCCAGTGAGTTAATAAAGGCCGCCAGCAAGCACACAGAAAGCGACTGCGCTAAACTTAAAAACCGAAACAAAGCGATAAATACGTTAAAGGAAGTTGTAATCTCACGCGGTGCGTCGGGAAGCAGTTTCGTGAAAGCCTTTTATAACGAGCCGTCACTAAAGGCTCTTCGCGTTGATTCTGGCCAGCTTGTGCACCGTAGCGGGGTTTGGTTAATTGTTGGGTTTAACTCAGTTTCATGACCGATGACGAGTCCAGATGACTCCGAAGGCACGCTCAGTGCTGCGAAAATCACCTGTTACAGGTAGCGTTTCCCCGTTTCCCACGGCTGGCTGCAATAGGCATGACCTCCAGCATCGGTGAATTAAAAACATTACTGCAGTAAGCAGCAGCCAATTTCACAAGGGAAAAAAATAAAATTTAAAAAAGAAGAACATTTTGCAACTGCTTTTTACATATACAGATGTTCAAAGTCATTATGAAACATCGGCAGCTTTAAGCCACTCGGCCGGTGCATTTTTGTCTGTTATATTTGTTTTATTGTAATCAGAATAAATCTGCAACACTGCCTGGATATTCCATCGCTTAAATACTGCTTCTTCAGTCACATACAAACATCCCTTTCAGTCTTCAACAGTGTTACGCAACAGAGATTAGAAATTAATGCAAAATAAAGCACTTCAACTAATGCTCAGATATTGATTCG
>JAOVYW010000411.1:0-17590 GCA_025775045.1 Hiodon tergisus | reverse complement strand
GAGAGAGAAGAGAAAGAGTGAGAGATGAACAGGGGAAAATCTTGGGTCTTTGTTGTAGCCTAATATTTATAGGATGGAATGCAAGTGTAAGAAAGCTGCCAAATAAAGTCAGTGTGTGTTACACTTTCCAAGAGGGAGATTTGAGCAGAGAAGCCTTGGCATGCCTTGTAAGGCTGGAGAACAGTAGAAAAACACACCCTGTTGACCACTGGGGCTAATCTGATTCCTGCTCGCACAGACACGGGTCTGACGAAACACAGCACACGAAGAGTGGGCACACTGAGGGCAGCCCTTCGCCAGAACAACACGGACAGGCTGTGCTTGTACGCCCTACAGAGGAGCGGACAAACAGACGAGAGGACCGGGCCTTGCTAACGTGGCACTCTTTAGCCGGGTTGTAGCAGAGAGTTTTGCGCTATAACAGACAGCAGTGGGTCTCCACCAGCTAGGGCATCCCCAGGGTAAGGGTGGGAAGCAAGAGCAGCATCAAATTAAAGAGCCAAGCCAGTACCACAAGCACTCGCTGGAGACTGTTTTATAAGTCAAACCACTGGAGGCTGCTAAATAAAAATGCTAGCGCTGCAAAAGGACCCAGAAAGCTAGCTGGGATTTTGTGGATCGAGAGACCTTTTGTAACATAAGACGCACAGACAGACAATTTTACACAGGAATTAAAGAGGCTAAGACGCCGGTAAGCACAACAATGTAACTTCAGACACCTTTACCCCTCTCTCAGAAGTTTAGAGCCTACAAACTGGAGCCACTCTCCTTGATCACACCCTCACATCACCGCAACAATGGGAAAGAAGAGCCCTAAACATATCTCCAGAGGTCCTGTGGCCTTGAAACATTTCACGCGTGACGCCCATTACAACTACAATTAATCCTCCAATTGCACATGGCAAAGCGCCCTCAAGTGCAGGCATGCCCACTGTGAAGCGCAGAACATTGAACACACTAACTTATGAAACAGAGCCGTGACCTGATAAATGGGTAGTATGCTATAAAACTCAGAAATGATGCATGCAGAAACACAAATGAAGTCAACAGGATGTCACCGAGCGTGTGCCGCGATGGTCCTCGTTTCGCAAATTTTACTCCGGACACTGACCGATAATGCTGGAATTTTCTTTGCGATTCTGTGTTAGAGTGATGGAAATGTGCTTGGGGTTATATAGTGCAAAAGGTTTTATATTTACTTCCTTTTTTAAATCTCAGTCGTTAGCCCAATTCTGACATGGGTCCAATGATTCTCCTTCAGGCCAAAATGTAGACCCACCTTAACTCATTTTCGACGAAAAAAAAGTCTCTTCAACTATCCGTTCCTTAATTAAACATTTATTTTACTGACGGCTTTCAGAAATCCCAAAAGTCCTGAAACGGAGGTCAATTCAAGCCCAATATTCTTCTCTGCAGCCACTTTCCCTCAACTTTTATTTAAAACCAAAAGAGTCGTCAGGTTATTGTTAAATAAGAAAATCTTCTCTTCGGACTTCAGTCCTAACATGGAACGATGAATAACTCTGCTCATTAGGGTACTCGCAGTACTCTAAACAGTGTATATTAATGTTACAGTCTGTCGTCTGCAGGGAAACGGGACTATAAATCAAATGAACCGTATAGTGCATCACACGAGGAGCCTAATATCAGGAGACCATATAAGGGAAGGCATAGCAGAGAAATTAAATATACATCTACATAGAAAGACGAAGGAAGCAGTCCGTAGGCACATGCTTTCAGGAAGAGGAAAAAAAACAAACGATACCATTCACAGAAACCACTTTGATACATCGCATACTTTTCATGGTTCTCCACGAGCACGAACCCGTGTTGACCGTTACCTCCCCCTTTAATCCCATCTGCCCTTAAAAACCTGCCAGGTCACCAGTACACTAAATCCAGCGGAGAGTGTGCACCCAAGGTGTGAGAAATAGACGGGCTAACACAATCGGAGATTTGTGCCCAAATCGCGTTTTCGTAATCGGTTCCAACGCAGTTGCACCCTAAAAATGAAACAACTTGGTACCACATAAATTTAAAAACTTTGTTTCATTTTTCTACATATAGGTCTACACATTATGATTTTAAAAATACTGTTCATATAATACAGCAAGCCTTAATCCTCGCTAAATCCAAGTCAATTTAAGTCCAAATTAACATGGTTACTGCAATATTTTGCTGCCACTGTGCTAGGCCCTAGCAGTTACAATTGCCTGATCTTGTTTCAAACCGAGATTGAGGCAGTGTGCGAGTGCTTTGTATAAAGAGGATTTGAGCTCTTTGTAGCTAGAAACATGGTAATAATCAGGATCTATGGGATTTTACAGAAAACTGAGGAGAAACCAGTCTCTTTTTATATGCAAATCCGGGGCTTTCGGCTGAGCCTGTTAGACAGCATTATGTTTGCTAATTAAAATAACACATTTAGTAAATACTATTTTATTATTATTAGGCATCAATAATTAGAATGTATAATTAAGTATATTTGAGTATATAATATAAATTTTGATATTGGGGCAAGTCAAGGATCTTCCTTCACTCAACATTCAAATGAGATGTTCCTAATTTTGGAATATCTCACACACACACACACACACACACACACACACACACACTACAAAAAAGCAGTATGATGAACACGAGTAGGGATGTCACATGTACTCTCCTACACTGAGCGTGCTCACAGCTTACAGGCGGTACGGGTTGATACTGTGTCCCACCAGCTACAGGATTTCCTGGGGTTCTGTCACAGGGGAAAACATCGTTCTGCAGCTTCCTGCGACCCTACCGAAGGAAGAGGCCAAGGAGCCGTCCAACACAACAGGAATTGCATACATTAACCCATCGACACACGCAGCTCGCAAAGCAGGGGCGCTATACAGGTAGGAAATAGAATCACTTCCTACCCACTTACCATAAATAGAAACTGGTGCGCTCAGAGAGGCCTATATGAAAAGAAATTAGCCTAGTACCCAACAGGCTGCCAAATAGAAATACCCCTGGCTCAAAGTGCCCTGTAGAAAGAGGGAATGACCAAAACCGAACATGCGTGTTAAGGGTTAATTCACAAACTGTTTTCATTCCAAGAGAGACGTCCAAATTAAATATTTTTACATACTACAGGGAACCAAGTGACCCTGGTAAGACCCGGCACACCGGCAGTTGTATCCAGAGTTATCTAAAAGGTTATAAGTTCTTAACCACTTTGCCATTCAGTTATATAATACATCTTATTTACACAGAAGTTCCAACCTTCGGGGGCCAATAAAATAACGTGGACGTGTTTTTCCCCCATTGTCCCAGCTATGATGGAACACAGTGATATCCAACCAGCTGATCGACACTTGACGACACTAGGGATTTTATTTTTGGACAACATTTCTCTTCCCATATACTTCATTTGAATCAACACAAATGTGACCACGATCTCTGTATGGGTTTTTCAAAAAGAGAACTGCTTAAGATGCATCTCATTCCTGAATCCCACTATACCTCCAACCTCAATCCAAGTGACAACTAAACACTTTGGGTTTCTAAAGGATTGGATTCCATGGATGTTCAGCATACTGGTATGGAACACAATGCGCCGGTCCGCAGACCACTCTCGTAGTCAGAATCCTCTCCTCCCGGTCAGACACGGGGCGAGCTACACCGTCAGCCTCCCGCTGAAGATATTATCGCCCCTGTCAGCAGACATTCCACGCCATGGGGGCAACCCAGGCCGCTTGGCGCGCGCCGGGCACAGAGCCCTCTGATAACTAGAAGTTTAACTAGACTGCACAATCAAAAAGCTAAATCTATGTTTAGCATTTCGCCGTGCTGCTCATCGGAGGATAACTTTATCTACGCTAAATAGCTACATGTTACCATAGAGAGGCAGATGATTTAATCTGACAATAGAAGTATGCATAACAAAGCAGGGTCCCAAAGCTGTCCAAGTTATTATAGGGATGGGCGCCCATGTCCCAGCAGGACACCGTGTACCTGAGTGTGACCCCGCCAGCCTGCATAGATGGTCCCATCTTTCATTCGCAGACTGCAGACGCACTAACCCCATGGGTCATTTCTGTGTAGACATCAATAACAACTCTTTAAAAAAAGGCGTATTTGATAAGTGTGCATTGAAGCCTTTTGAGTTTTGACTGACGGACAGACAGACACACAGAGGTGATTGACAGCTACCCCAAGGCACCTGGGATCTGAGTCAGCACTTTCGTTGACACGTGCCGTACTGCGGGCTAAAGGGCTAGCACCAACGCGCCCTCCAGCAAGTGTTCATTCATTTAGCAGACAATAAATCTCCTAACCCTGAGTTCAACAACTTAGTTTCAGGGTTATAAATACGTACATTTAAAAAGTGCAAAGGAATGTTATCACAAAGTGGGATCATGCTAATGACAATACCAACAATTCTTCCCACCCCCCCGGGTCACACAACCATAAAACATTCACAAGGGGCTATAGTGGAGGATTCTGCCACAAACATCGAGAAATAAAACTGAAATGGGAAGGTCTCACCACCGTAGCAACAACTCCTGGGGTTCTAAAGCAATGATGAATCAGTCTGCTGCCTGCCCCAAACTACATAACCTGTGCTTAGGTGTGCATGTCCATTCATCTACTCGGTGAAAAGCAGGGCCCGGCCAAACCTCACTGTGATGGCCATGGCCCAGTTCCTGACATCAGAAGACCGGTGGATGAGAAAGTTTTATTATGGAAGACCAGACGAGGACCAGTACTGGAAGCCCAGTCTGGACCAACGGGAGCCACCGATACTCTTACAACCTCTCTGTCTGTCTGTCTGTGTCTCTCACGCTCTCATAAGAAATATATTTTTTTAAAGTAATAATAAGTTAAAATAATAATTATTCCCGTTTTCCCTGCCGTTCTTGAGAAGCCTAGCAACCCAGGCCAAGGACATCAGTCGTTGACACACTGTTGTTTTACCACTAAGCTACTTATTCAGGGCTAAATGGAAAACCAGTTTTAAAATATGAAGTCAAGTGAATAGATTTAAGCAGCATTATATTATAAACTTCAAGCATTTCTCAACCGCCAAAAGCCATTTTCAAAATATTTACCTTCATTTTAGTGGGTCTGTTTTGGTTGGGACAGCTGGAACACAGAATAACTATACATCTCTCTAAAATCGCAACAGAGTAAAAAAATAAATATGCAAAGCTACTTTCGGTGAATTGGTTTTCCTGGTAACATTATTCAACACTGAATATCTCTCTATTAAGAACATTTACAATCAAGAGGAAAACAAACTCCCGTCTGGAATTTTAAACATTACTGTTACTGCCGGTTACCGCCGCGGTCTTTGATTCAATCAGACAGGTCTGTTTTTCTGAAGGCACGCTTGAAGCCTTCGGCTATCGGAGAGTGCCGTGTTTTTGCCAAAAGGAGCACCTTTCAGAGGCCATGCCAGGAACGAGGGCCCAGGAAGACAAGGCGCGCGGATCGGAATGCTAACAAGACTGAACACCAACAGTGCCGCCTCGTCACCGTGGCCTAGGTTTTCAAATACATACCCTCCCTCCTCGGCGCAACTTTACCCAACACCACAACACATTAAACACAGGCTGGAGAGCACATGGGAAACTTCAGTGAAATGGTGCATCTTCTATTCAGAACTAATTCAATTAAAGTCAAGTGTTGCTCGAAGCCGGCACGGGGCACTTTGTTTCGACTGCCACGAATGTCGGAGAGTGTGAAAGCTGATTACGGAGACGCTTGACTGCACGGGACCCGAGAAAAAGCAACGGCGTGGGACGGCTCACGTCACAGTACGGGCCATTTACCCAACATCACAGCTGGTTTTTGCAGATAACCCCCTTTCATTCTGGCGACAGCCACACCCACGTTTGACGGTTTGATTCTTATCCACTTTCAATGCAGGCATAAGGCGCTTTAATTAGCTAACGTTAGTTAGCTTTTCTTTACCTTTGAGCAGGTACTTCCTACCTGAATACCTGCAAATCAACATTCCAGCCTTATGAGACGGCACACACATTGAGTTACACCCTGTCACACAAATCACTGTCAGCCATCTCCTTACTGCAAGCAGCACCTTGGTCGTAATGGGAGCCCACAGTTAGGACCAAGAAAACTTGAAACACTGTTTCTCCATGAACATGTCATTTGTCAGTTTGATTTTTAGAATGCTGAGCATTGTATCAACAAAATGAATGGGAAACACGTGGTGGGATTTTGGAAGGTATAAAGCTTAGTTGTATGTGTGTACTAAATTACAGCTAGGTTTTTAATGGAGGTAGAATGGATAAAGTTTTCATTTGAAATGATGGACCAGAAAAGATAAAATTCCAAACGGTTTCCTATAGATAAAACCACCTTAGAATCTCACTTTCCTGATGACAGTTGTGACATGCAAATTCAAGACAAAACGGCGAATATAGACCCCTTAGAGGGGTCAAATGGACCTCGCAGACCTCGTACAGAATGTCAAAATGCTGTCTATTAATAACAGTACATAAATAGACCACAGCAGTATCCTGTTACGCACATTTTTGAAATAACATTTTGTAAATCAAATAATTTCATTATTTTCGTTGCCCTTGATTTGGGAAGAAGCCGGAAAGTCCCCTCTGTAGGATTGGACCGGATGAGGTAAAACCTGCCCCTGTCAGAGGGGCTAACTGCAACTGAGCGGAGAAGTGTCGAGTGCATCAGCGCAAAGGCACAGGTGATGAAGAGTCGCCAGGCAAGAGAGATGACCAGGCAAAGAAGCGCGTTCGGGTGCCGAACCGGAGACCGGGTGCCGAACCGGAGACCGGGTCAAGGGCAGCAGTGAACAGCTCCACGACCTGCCGCGAGCAGGGGGGGGGGGGGGGGGGTCCCCACTGAGTTGGAACAGAGCTTCCTGGGGAATGCCCCGCAGGAGCAGGCCAAGATAGACAACTTTAACCGCAGAGTGAGATCACCGCCAAACACCGTGACCCTCTTTAAAGAAAAAATACAGCATTGTACGGTCGAAGAGGAGCACACCCCCCACTCAGCTTGGTAGAGGAACAGAGGCATACTCGGGGTCCTAACACCCTAAACCATCTGAGGCCTTTTCCTTTCTGTCCCTCGCCTATCCCACCCAGGCTCAGTGTTGACTCACCAGCAATCGGCCAGGAGGAGCAGCCCGCAGATTACCTACTGAGCCACAGGTACAGCAACCTCCCAGCGTTTCCCCCATCAATGGGATTATGCACGCAGGATGAACTGGAGCACATACTAAGGAGCGCGACAGACATGTCCAGACAGATGACAGGGACATGTTGTGGATTAGTCGGTAACTATCACTGCACAGATCTTCTGCCCGAGTAAACTTCGTTCTGCGGGTGAAGTCGGCGACATGGACTCAACCCGTTTGTACTCTGCTGTGATCGTTGGGCAGCGAGTACGTGACAACGTTTATTTGTCTAAAGGGTCCACTAAGCTTCAGCTTCAATGCAGGCATTTATTTCTTTTTGGAGTCATTTAAGTAGGATTTTATTTTTTATTATTCAACAATATTGAAATGCATTGCAAACAAGGTTAAATTACATTGTATACCCAGCATCCGAAAACGGAGTTAAAGTTTTAACAGTATATCTGCAAATGAAAACCTGCCAAAGAACACTGCAAGGACAATTAGGAGAAACCCAGAAGCGCTGAGAAAATTAAATGGAAACTTTTAGATCTCCATCACACAGCTGCATCCCATGTTTAGGTTTTTTTTTAAATTGAAAGTTAAAAGGGCATCTTGCTATAAAACAATTTTATGAATCACGCTAGCAATCTCTGTTGTGAATCAAATTTCTCCATATTCCGCATATGTAGAAGCAGTTACTCGGAGGAAGTTCTAAGCCATTTATATTCAACAGAGCCTAGATGATCCACTGTGTGTACTGACGCACAGTGATATTATAGTGCTTCTGACCAAAAAAAACAACCTTGCTGCGTTCCTAAAACTGAGATAAATATCAAGTGGCGTCAATACCACTGGGCTTATGGGTCTGTAGCAAAAACTCTTTTGAAGACCGCTGAAACCAATTGCATTCACCTCAATAATATAACAGTTCACAACTCTTCTCTTCGAAGAGCACTGGGCTAGTAGTAAGTAATTACCCTTCAACCGATTTTACACTTGTGTGAGGGGACGCAAGATTATTTTAGAATGCACATGCCTGTCAGTCTGCTAGCTAACGTTCGATACGTCTTCTTCACTCCGGCTAATATCACAACCTTTTCAGGGAAGGTTAGGTAGCTACTAAAGTTGACTTTAGCTAGGTTTGCTAAATACTGAAGCTGAGGTTTGCTACTGAGTGCCTTCGCGTTTCCCTGTTGGTGATCCACTGAACTGGCTAGCAAACATAACCAGATAAATATTTTTTTAAATACACAGTAGGAATATTCTTTTATCTCAGATTGGTCATTAGGAATTAAAATATATACTATAATAAATATATGAAAATATACGAGTACAAAGAGTTTTACATTCGTTCAATAGCCTACATTCTTAGGATATATGTAGTATGGCTGCCAACGATCCGAGACTGTTTACGTTTGGGATTATAACCAATCACTGCTGGAGATATGAGACTCGAAACAGCACATGCAGTGTTCTTCAAGAAAAACCTCAATATAACAGCAGTGTATTCGATTTTTAAGAAGCATTTAAAGAACTGACTTCCTATCTTTCAAGTATTTTTTACATCACGTTCAAAACTTTAGGAACCATTTTGGTTTCAAGATCAGCATTACAGCAACGTTTTATTTTAGTTAAAGGTATTATTTACAGTATTTGTTAAAGAATTTTTTAAAATTACATTTCATTACTTATGTTGTGATATGCATTGATACGACCCTTCAAATACCCAGCCCTAATGATAGTCTCATTATTTTAACTCAGTTGACAGTGTCTGGATAATCACAGCATTGCCTCATGATGTCATTTAATCTAGTTTATTATATTAGTTTATTTATATAACGCAGTTTTATTAATATCATGGGTTGATCGTTCCTTTGAAACTTTATTCCGTGGAAAAAGCAATATTCTGCCATTAAGTCTTTATAAAACAAAAAAAAACGATTTAACCTAATAAACCAAAGTCAGTCACAGACAGAAGGGCAAAAACTTGATATTAAAAAATTCTATGCACTTCAGAGTAAGGAGGTCCACAACCGTTTCTGCAACCATAAAGACCATATCAGGGGCCTTGTTTAACCAAAATTCTGCCTCACATTTTAACAAAATCACTCCCACCTTCCCTTATTACCAAAAAAAACTTAGACGGCCTTTTTTCTAACCTCTTCCAAGCAGCCTAAAGCTCTGGTACTGTACAGCTGGACCACACATGCCATGCCCAGGCCCCTTTATGCTGCCGGAAAACTTTGAATTGATCCTACTTCACACAAACTACATTCTGCACCAATCGGGGCATGCAAACCTTTTTCGCCCATTGTGGTGGATAACATAATAAAGTTGTGTTTCTCTGAGCAAATTCCACGCAGAAAAATAATTCCACTTTCCAGGCATTCGGATTAACAGAGCCTGTTTTAGTTCAATTTAAATCAGTGCTACTTTTGCATTAACTGTTTGGAGGTTCAGACATTTTTTAAAACTTGCTCAGTTCTTTAAAACATTTCATAAAGCTACCAGCTGACCTCAGCTAAAAGTAATTTATAATAATGAGTAAAACAGAACAGCACCTCAAAAGCTTAATACTGACCTGATATTTTTATTTGGAAAAACTAAATTGATCAATAGCTTTTACAGGTTCAGGTTCAATTTCAAGTAAGCTGGCTACTCAAATCAGACTCGTATTTCATAATATAGACAGAGGTCTGTACAATGTCGCCGAATGCCCATAAAATGCATCCCTCAAGTTGACTTTTACAATAACTTACTGACTTTTTAAAACAATGCGCAATGGCCACTTATATTAAAATATCTGTTTCATGCACCTACATGCCTAGAAAGTTACTACGTGCAAACCGATTTGTCATTTTAGAGAAACCTTATTCATATTAAAATTTCTATTAATTCAATGCCTCACTGCAAAAAAAAAACTACATGTATTAAACTGATTTAACATTTTCAAACAACATAAAAACATTGTTCAAATTGAGGCACAGTAGCAAATTCTCAATATTTCTTCCATTTTGATTCGACAATCATCCTTTGATTTTGATTATTTCTTTTTATTACTCTCTGCTCAAGAATCGCATCACGTATGCATGTTATGTATTACTCAGCTTTATCACCATATCAGTCCTAATCGGCACGGCGGTTGTGGTTGTCAAATTAAGCACCTCGGGATTTACCAAACTGCAAGTTCATGCATAACTTTGGGCTATAAATAAATCCAAAACCAATTTGTACACATCACTCAAAAATTGGCGTTTTTAATTACATCTATAAATTTAGTTAATTACGTGCTCAAGGTATCTCGCTCTGCTGGTAGCCGCTAACCTCACCATCAGTTGTCATATTTGGCCGTAACCGGCGTTAAAAATGGCCCCCCACTAAACCTTAAGTAGGTTATTCTTAAATCACGCAGTCACAATCACGTTTTCCATTTAATTTGCCTCAAATCCTCCTTCTGCGAGCTGATTATTACTTAAAACTATTTAAATTATTCTAGTGAGTTGGTGACATTCAATGCTACTTATATTATTTGTTACACATTCTGCGGAATCCAAGAATGCCTCCCAAATCGCATCCTTATTACCAGTCATAAGTTAAAATTCAGGTATACGGTACAAGGTCATTTCCGAGACATAGAGGAGCACAATGTTCAATAAGCAATTTTCAGTTAAAGTAAAATACAAATACAATAATGTATATAAATTTAGAACTGGAGCGGCGGATTGCATTCGTTGGTTTTAACAGTGGAACCGTAACGTTATAGTGTGGTCGAGCAACTGACCGAATGAGTCTCGAAAGGCGGCATTGCAGTAGCTAGTCAAATACGTGTTCGGCTACTTAGCTATAAAAAATATGTATATATATATATATAAAATAAAAATGTCTTACCCCAATCTAGAAACTCCAATACATTTTTCTCTCTTCTGAGCGGCGAGTTGTTGCATTCGTCGTAAAGACAAATAAGGATATCCAATAACGTTTCCACGCTAAAGCACTGGCCATTGGACTGAGCCGGCCCGTCCAAAATCAGTTTTTCTAGTTTCTTCAAACGTACCTCCTCAGACATGGCTTAAAACCTGATCGGCTGTGGTTTTAAAATAATTTAAAAAATTAACCTTAATAATAAACAATGTCTATCATCTTACTCCGAGGCAGCCTGCGTTGGCTAACAATCTAGCTAGCCACCTAGCCTGTGCAAATCAGTAACAAGATCCTCCAATCATAAACATCAAAGCTAGCAAGTTTGATAGTTACATCCTTGAAACCGGGAGATATGCATCTTACCAGGTAGCTAGTTAAACTAGCAAAATAGCTGGCAGGCTATACTTGATTACATTAATTTACCTTTCTCCTTAATTTGTTCCTCCAAGGACTACCAGACAACATGGAATTTCAAGACCCTGCCCTGACCGGCTGGTTTGACGTAAAAATAAAAGCGTTCGAATTCAATTTTCCCAACGTTTCCTAGAAATCCATGTGTTTTCCAAGCACACACTAAATTATTCAATCCAGTTGGCGATAATCGAGTAAGGCAACTTTCAATGTAGCGTAACAAACAGCTAACTACCGACGGACCAAAGAAGTAGCCAACTACCTAGATGGCTGGCTAGAAACATCGCAATCCTACAATGTATAGTTCCAATGCCCCTCCTCTGTTTAATTACGATTAAAGGAAAATGTTTGGTTTGTTTTTTCACAATTCCATTTAATTATATGCCCTTCCCCTATGCTCTTGTCAAGTTCCCGGTGGTATTTGAGGAAATGTTTTTATTATCTTCACTGATTGTAGCCGTTCGTTAAGACACTGATTCCGTATCAAATATTATATTTTTGTACGTTCTTGCACCCTGCCTTCTCCGCCGCGACTTCAGCCTGGAGCAGTCTCAGTTACTGCTTGCGGCTGCAGCAGGCACAATCCTTGTCCAACATGGCGCTCGTCAGAGAGCAGCTGCTGCTCATTGCAGGGAATGCAGGGATACTGGTAGGATGGAGCTGTGAATGAAAATTCCGGATACCGGTGATGAATTACAGCCTACTTAGCGTTAAGCGAAACCCATGATATCATAATATGCCCATTTTTTTTTTGGAAATAAACGATCAGCTAAATAATAACCAAAACTGTTGTAAAGCTCCCAGTTAATTATTAAAGTAATTTTATATCCGTTACCATGTTAGATACATATTTGAATTTATATATTAGATGTAACATTAGATTTGCTTACTGTGCCAAGTTTAAAATATGCTGACACCACCGAGACGACATGATACAGGTTACTTACTGCTTGTTTGGCTTGTGTTTCAGAAGCAGAGGATATTATTGATCAGGAAACAAATCGTGATAAATATTACAGTTCCACGTAATGTAGGCCTATAGATATTGTTGTAATGGTCAGTTATAGTCTTTAGCATTTAAAAATCAGGGCACATCCAACCCGTTCAGATGCATTATTAAACTCGATCATGTCTGACCATTTACAAATAACCCTGAACCAATGTGGATAAATGCTTTTCCATTAAAGACACAAGAACTTTTGTTCTAAAAATAAGTCATACTGACAATAAATTAAATAATTCAATCAGTCACAAAGCGAGGGAAATAAAACTGAATAATAAAACTATTTTTGCCAGTTTGATGTAAGTTAAATAGGGTTTTCAATTTAAAGCTGAGTTTCAGCTTAAAACTGGATATTCGGTTTTCTTTGGAGAGTTAAATTTCAGTCTCATTTAAAAACCCAAATGAAGCTGCGACAAGGGATGCTCCAGTCTAGTTTGCGCTCATAAGAAGCACCCGTTAAAACTGAAAACGTTATTTTTAATGAGAAACAGTTGTTTAATACTAGACTTACTGTAACTATTTTGGAAATTGGGAAACACAATGAACACTATGAGAACAGCATTCTTTCCAGTGCGCCACAATTCAGCCATTCAGTCACCCACTAGAGACATTGAAAATAACCATGTAGGAAAACGCAAACTTGTTTCTAGTTTTAACTAAATAATGAGGGGACCCCCCGGTGCTTTGGACTGATGTACATGCAACGTAGCGGAAATCGCGAAGTTTTGAGTGAGAACCATACCTAGTTTGTCGATTCGAAACCATTCCTAACTCCTCATACAGTATGAATGTCTCCTGACACCGTTCGCCGTTCTACCGACGAGGCTAATCATTGAAAGGAGGTTGCTGTGGTATGCCAAAATGAAAAGACAAATTTATTCACAAGTCTCCATAATAAAAATATATCGATCGTAATAGTATAAAAATTTAATTCGAGTTGGTTTCTTATTATTTTAAATCAAGTATTGTTTACGTTTATTTGTGTAATGCAGTAAAGTGAAGAATCGCCTCCCTATTTATGTCTTTAAATGCCTATTTCTCTAACTCTTGCCCTGTTCTAATAGGACCTCCCCCTCATATTAGTCCCTATGACCCCCTAGAAATTGAAGTATTGAACACTGGAAGCGACGCGTCCACGGCAACTGCATCCCACCGTTACCTCGCTACCAATGCAACCTCTTAAAACACCCCTCAATACATTCTTCGTTCAACTACCTCCAGGATAATATTATTTGAAAACATGGAAAGCTTCGCCATCAGCTGGTCAACCCTGTGAATTGCAAGTTATGAATCAGTCAACTTTATTTTCTTTGAAAACCTAGGTAAAAGGGTAAAATCTAGTAAATGCATATATCCATTATAAAATACAATATATTTTTATCTACTTATACAGAGATACATAATATAAATAAGATAAATCATTTTTTTAAACGTAATTCCTTTTTATATAAAGATAATTAAAGTATAGGTTAGATGGCATAGTAGAGTCGTTCTCCACAGTTCCGTAAGAGAAAGAGATGAAGGGCCCTCTCTGAACCCAGCTACAACCTTCCTCTGATCAGGGAGCTCCTCAAATGTCTCCCCTTGTTCCATATCTAAAATTATTTTTGATTTAAAGCATATTTATTGCCTCAGTTAAATATGCTATTTCCAGTTCAAATATGGTTACAAATAATATGAAAAACATACTTATAGATACATTTGCCCGTGTTATGGAAACCATGGTACAAGGTTCTCATTGCCTTGAATAAATGCAGGATGTAAGCCCTACTGTAAAGATTCACACTTTAAGAAAATGTGATAAGTGTCAGTGATTTGTCAAGCTGAGCAGACACACATCTGGGTAGCGGCACGCAGGTTGTTACTTTGGAGTGAGTTGTGATCACACAAAATTGTACTCTGTAGTTCATGAATTCTAGATGCAAAGAAAATAACGACGAAACAACTCTTCGGAAAGAGTATGCATAGCAAGTAATGTGCCGGGGGGTGAAATGTTTTATATATAAACATATTACTAATCATGATCTTGTTGCTGCATCTTTATAGTGTGACTCAAAACTACCGCTTTGCCAGGTGTTGCACTAAAGTAAACATGCACTACAGGATTACATGGTTTGTCAAATTAAATTGAATAGGTACATGGCTTTGCAGGGATCTGAGGACTTATATCACTTATCAGATAAAATGTGTAAAGTCATCAACAATATGTCGGACTTCACATCAAAATGCCACCCTTGCTCTTTCCAGCTCTCACCTTACACAAATTCACAATCACAGCAGAACAGTGACAATTGTAACGCTGAAGTTAACCAGGTGATAATGGCCTCTTTTATGGACCCAAACGTTTGATTTTAAGATGAAGATGACGGCAGTAGGAAGCAGTGTAACAGCGAAGCTAGAGGTTGTAGGTTAAGGCTTAGAATTCTTCTCTAAGTTTATGTCGTTGACAGCCTGGAGTCACTACCTCTGTGCCATTTGTTTTTAATGAAGTAATTAGTTATTTTTTTAGAACTGGGAATTTGATATCCAGGGTATAATAGTAAAGCTCTGTATCACTTAGTAATGATTGTATTTGTATTAGATGTATAGAAATGCATTTGGGAGTGGCTATATGTGTAACTTTTATACCGAGGACGGATCTTTAAAATAGTCTAGGACTCTAAAAATGTCAAGACTTCTGAGGCTTCAGTTAGAAAGGACTGATTTTGTGATGTAAATCTGAGATATTCATTAACACCTTTTTGTGGATTGAAGCTCTTTACCAGGCCTTTGATTAAGGAGGATGGATAAGAAAGGTGGCGACTGGGAGAATGTGTCTGTTTGCTTTTGCTCAAGGAGCTCAACTTAATAGGGAGGGGAAGGGGGAGAGACTGGCAAATTTCACACATAGCTTCAATCCTCTAATTTAGTGCTGTTGTGTATTGTCAATATGAACAGCTTCCACTATATCAAAGGGCCTAGCTCCTCCAGTTGACCATGTAATAGACTGGATCACTACAACTCTAGATGTGCTTGTGAAGTGTTGTATGAAGTTCAAAACAGCAGGAAACGTTGAAGTACTCCAACATCTGACACTGTCTACCAAATTAAATATATAATACTGATTAAACCAGAGTGTTATTTAATTGATAACAATTTTGTAACTAAATGCAACTTCTACACAATTGCATTCAGTACTGTAAGAAATCCTTAACCTACTTTTTATGAAATACCTTTTCCACATTTTTAACTGCGGCCTTCCTAACAAAATGAAATCCGTATTTTCTCAGTGTTGTATGAACATTAGGTTTACATGAAGTAGCTGTCTATAGGTTAATTACTACATGTTACAGATGCGTAGTGGGAATGGTAGATATCTCCCCTTTATTTCACTGAAAAAAACGTTTTTTAATGCAGAAATGAGAATTTGTTGCAATTTAGTATGGAGCCATGGATTTCGTCTGTTGCTTGTAACAGGTTGAATTTATTTGATTTAAATAAAATCTCTGTTTGAAGTTTGTAAATCTGCCGTTCTCCCTGGCACCACATGGGGGAGATAGAAAGCACTAACACACTCGTTTTAAACGCTGCAGGCAACACAGAGCCATACAGGAGATGAAGGCCAGACTGAAAGAAATGCACTCCCCTCTCTGACAGCACTTCCAGCCTGCAGGCACCCAGGTGGCCCACAGCAGTCGTTTTTTACCAGGAGCCAATAAACTACCCAAGCTGACTTAATCCACCTTACTCTATACAATGGCCCAGTGGCCAGTATGTGACATTATCCAAATTAACCGGCAAAACAGAATCATAAGACTAGGGCGACCACCTTTATTGACAAGGGCTGACCTTGGGCACAGACAAACACTAGAGTATGTTTGCCAGGTTCCATCACCAGAGAGAATGTGGACACTGCAGTCCAGGACACTCAGGTCTCCATGTCAACTACTCAGATTTATCATAAAAGTATTACGCATCTCTCAAGGATAAATATTTTCCATTACCTGTAAGTGAAAAATGTATTTAGGAAAAGAGTAAAAAGACGGAACTGATGGAACTGTAACTAGAATAATGTTAAATAAAAACAAGAGGCCTGTTTACATTTCCTTTTTGAGCTTAGACAACACGCAGCCTAGACAACAGTATAAATATTTTATATTAATTATTTGTAACATTCTTTGTTGTTTAATTCTAATATTATAACAAATCACGAGGAACAAATCCCCTGGCATGGTAAAGCAAAACTGCTAATTATACAATTAGCATGTGACAGTGAACATATTTGGTAAGATGCCTGACTTACGTTGGTCTGGCATCAGCTCTTCCTGTGTCTCCTCTGTCTGCCATCTCATGGGAACTTGTAGTCCCAATACACAACTGCAGACTGGAGCCAGGAGAGCTCTCCTTCTAGTGTTTGTTCGACAGAAAAAGGGCATGACCAATCCTTCCACCGAAATAGATAATCACCCCCTTGTGAAAAGGCTTCCAATCCACATCCTCAGCACGGTCTCAGATTTATTATCTGTTTGCTTAATATTTCATTCTCTGGGGGGGCAACTGGAGCGTGGGGAGTCCCCTTTTGAATATACATTTCAACCAACACTGTCACCCAACACTTGTAAGCCTCGGGAATTAACAAAATAACAGACATTGAGGGAGGGCCTTAAAGAACCACACTGACTGACAACAAGCTTTGTTTTTGGCTATGGTGCATCATGTGGAAATTTAACAGCGAGGACAATTTGGAGAGAGGTCATAGAAACACCGGTCCTAATTTGGCCAGAGAATCTACTGGTTTTGTTGCAGACACTCTAGTCTTCATCATAATGAGTACCAAAACCACATGTCTTTACTGCTTGATATGTCGTCCATGCAATAATTTACAAAGCATTGAAATGTTTTACGAAATAAAAAATACTTTTAAGGTTACCCTTATATAAAGCAATATTTCATAAATTAACTTATCCTACAATAAGGATTTTCAAAAACATGACACTAATATCTGGGATGATATATACAAACCAGACTGAGGAAATCTAAAACACTAAATACAAATACTGTTTATTCATTCATTTGAAATATAACTAAATCTATATATCAATATAAACTCTCTCTCTATCTATATTATAAATTTT
>JAOVYW010000410.1:0-10217 GCA_025775045.1 Hiodon tergisus | reverse complement strand
GACTCAGAGAGAGAATCCTGCACAGAGGGTGAGGCTGCGTTTGCCTGACTCAGAGAGAGATTCCTGCACAGAGGGTGAGGCTAAGAAAGAAAATCCTGCACAGAGGGTGATGCTGCATTGGTGTCGCTCTGAGAGAGAATCCTGCACAGAGGGTGAGGCTGCGTTGGCATGGCCCAGGGACCGAGAGTTAAGCTGGGAGAAGGGAATGATGCGGCCTGCTGTGAATGTCTCCGATGTATACGTTTCCTGTAGGGAAATATATATATATTAGTTGATTATATACAGTCGATGCCAGAAAAGTTACTGTACAGCTTCAATATGCAAATAGTTTAGCCATGCCAGCGGAGTTGATTTGTGCAATGGAGTGCCTGGGCTTGTTATAAAGGTGGCTAACCTTGTTTTGCACTTGAAATGCATTAGTAACCATGACCAGACAGCACAGGAAGCTTTAAATAAATGAGTGAGACTAATTAACAGTGCAGTGTGGGATTTCCACAACTCCCAAGAAGTGGCACGACGTCGTCCTTTTCAGCGATCTCCACCTTTCACGTTTCTGCTGGCTCCGTCAGGTGAGGTAAGACTGCTTGGCGTAATTGGGGAGCCGCACACAGACCAAACTGGTGCAGCTGAGATGAAACGGACTGGATTAGCCTTGGCGGGAGAGCGCCACATCCCTTCAGCGGAGTGCTTGCAGCATGACAGCTACGTACATTGGTTTTGCTTGGTCCCTGTCCCTCCCTTTTGATCAGTGACATGTGGAGAAATGGCTCTGACAAATGGTCGCATCTGGAAGATTCCACTGAAACTGACGTTTTTTTTTAGTGCTCCTCCGGAGTCTATAATCATAGAATAGGTTCAGTGGAGCTTTTCAGTTGTTTTGTATTTCTACTTTGAATGTACATGTGGAGGTATTGTGGTTCAACCTCACTGTTAAAGTCATTGTTTTTTAGCCACCAAAATATAATTGAGAAAACCTATTTTATACGTAATTTTGGAGATAAACTAAAAGTTTGTTTAATATTTTGATAAAGCTCTGTGATTAAGGAAACAAATTCTATAGCTTCTGGTAACGCTTGGCTGGGAAAGTGAAGACTGTATGGGACTGTTTTTAACGTCTGATTATTCCGTTTAACGGGGCTCCCTTAACAAATACTCGCCACATAAAACAAAGTAAAGTTAGTTTTTTTTAAAGTGTGTGCGTGGGGGGGAGGGCAGTAAAAAAAAAAAACCCACGGGCCTTCTGTTGTGTCACACTGAGATCAAGGTTATAAAACCCACCGAGAGTGAAGGAGGAGCTACACTTTGAAGTGTAATGAAGGCGCTGAAACGTTAAGTTGCGCCCAGCGTTGACTGCACAAATGGCTGCAGTTCATTCACACCTGGAAGCTTTCCTTTATTACATCCTCGCAGATTTATGGAGCTGGTTTTCCCCTCGTTTAATGCAGTGCCTTGACGTGTACCTGCTAAGGACACACAGCGGTATGGTTTCCATCAGACAACCATTGCTCCCGAATACGGCCCTCCCTAATTTCTTCCGTCCTTGAAACACAGTTTTTTTTTAATCCAGTTTCCTTTGCTGAACACTAACTAAACACAGAAAGTTTGTCTGCCGCAGATGTATAAGTAGAAAATAGTTTTACGTTACTTCGTTAAGCTAGAAATCGTTAGTTGCGCTGATCAAGGGGTAAAGTTGTATAAAAATGTGGCAAATTGATCTGAATATTTACATTTTGTTTCCTTTTTGCACATAACTTTAACGTGTGTAAGGTTAACCTCAAGTTGGGTCTGAAGGTGTTTATGTATTTTAAATATTTTTTTAATGCTAGTATGAAACCACAGAAATGCTAGTGGCAGTAAAACATGGGCAAAAGTGCAGGTTTAAAACAGGAATTGGTTTGAGCTTTTTCCGAGTTTCCGTACAACATGCCTTTCAGATGGCTCTTGTTGTGTATATCTTGTTATTAGATCAGTCTGATAATGAGATTAATGTAAACCAATGTAGTAAATCGTATAAACCGGAGCCGATCCGAAAGCTCAAACCAATTACAATTTCAAACCTGCATTAGGCTGGCCGTGTGTCTGAATCCCGGACAGGACAGTCCCCTGGGACAGGTTTTGGGTCGTTTTCGGTCACAGGCAGCAGTGACGTGTGATTCTCTGCACAAACCTGGAACAGGGTGTGTCTGCTTTATCTTTCCCAGAAGATTCTAGAAAAATAATAAAATGTGTGGCTGTGGTGATATTTGATTCATGCTGTACTTTCTAACCATCTGCTTATTGTTTGGGTTTTTTTGGTTATAATAAATATTCTCGGGGTAGATAGGGAGAACAACTTATTTTTATTCCCAACAAACTTTGAGAGAAACCTGCAATGCTGGTTGTGACCTATCATTGCTGGTAATAATTCTGTTCTTACTGTTCGCACCAACGATCCATATACTTCAATACAAAACATTAGGAATTAATTTTTTTTCTAAAATGCAAAGAGACAAAAACGTGGTATTATTGAGGACAGGGCATTTTATAATCGCACAAGAGAAAAAAATAGCTATAAATTCACCCTGTGAAAGTGAAGTTGCTCTCACCTCTCGACACTGGAAAGCAAAGCAATGGGTTGTGGAAATTCCGAGCGGTGAGGTGCGTCACAGCCGTGTGCTCATTGGCTGTTGCAGAGAGGAACAGGGCAGCTATTGGTCAGCTGACCGTCAGGTTGATGGCACGATTCCTTGGAAGTTTGCACCATTCAGCAAAGTATTTAACTAATGGCAGAGTCAGTAAATTTCCTGCTAAATTAATAAAGTCCACTGTCGCAGAGCTGTGCGACCAGCCCATTTTTCTAAAGGGATTGATCATATCAACTCAGTCTGGTGAGACCACGTTGAAAGCGTCTGACGCTTGCCCTCACGAGGAAACCCTCCGACTGAATGAAAACGGCTGCTAAGCTGTGAACGATGTTGCTCACTCTCCACGCTAGGCCATTGTCAGGAGTCTGTATGGCTTACTTGGAGGATGGGAATGATTGCTTAGGCCCGTATCTGCTGGCTCTCTCAACAATCAGTCAGATGTCAATGAGGCAGTTCTCCCCAGGAGACCTTTCGCTCAAAATCCATTATTCAGCAGAGCTGGAGGGGGGGGGCGGAGCTTCTACAATCAAACTCAAGATTACTAAAGCAGACTTCTTGATGTGATTCGGCCATTGTATGGCAATTGTCATTCAGCTTGAAAGAAGAACTGTTTATAAGACACTGGGGTAGAGCTCATTCACGCTGGACCCGCCCCAACTTTCATCCTTGAGAGACACTTGCAGGATCTAAAGAAAATGCTCTTCTCAAAGTGAGTGATGAAAGAGCCGTCCATGATTATTCAACATCTGTGAGGAAGCATGAGAGAAAGCGTTGGTCTCACAGGGGGTATCGGCGACACGATGCAGAGGAGATTCTCATTTAAGCCCATGAGTCAAAGCAGTATGCAAAACGCGTTTTTTTTTTGTGTGTAACCGAGCTGAACCCGATGCACGGTTCATAATTTATGTCTAGTGGAACGACCAGGACTGCAGCGAGACGGCGCTTTCAAATGTTGAGCGAATTTGAACAGGATGCTTTGAGGAGTTTGTGAGAGCCAATAATTAATTCAAGATTATTCAATTAATTCAGATGTAAAATATTTTCCTTACCAAAATGGAGTTGGAGGAACCACATATTGACATCGAGGCGGTCAGTGAGTTAGACCTGGGGACAGTCTCTGGGTGTAAATTATAGTCTTATTGCTCAAGATGAGAATCTGTCCGTAACAATGTCAGGAGATTTGCGCCTGCTAGCATTCACATATTCACAGATTAGCAATACCCCGAGGAAACATCAATCCTCTCCCGTAGGAGAGTAAAATGGGCCCAGCAGAAACCCCCGGTGAATCGTGTAGGTTGCAGTATAACTCATATTTCTTGTGTCAGTCCTATTGAGGGGCAAAGGCCCATCTAGAGAGAATGTGAAGGGGATACAGTTTTTTACGCACCTGTTTTTTTTTTATAGAGACAAAACCCAGTTCCTCTGTGCCTACAGAACCCAGTCCCTCTGTTCCTACAGAACCCAGTCCCTCTGTGATTACACAGCCCAGCCCCTCTGTGTGTAGATAGCCCAGTCCCTCTGTTCCTACACAGCCCAGTCCCTCTGTGCCTACACAGCCCAGTCCCTCTGTGATTACACAGCCCAGTCCCTCTGTGTGTAGATAGCCCAGTCCCTCTGTGCCTACAGAACCCAGTCCCTCTGTGATTACACAGCCCAGTCCCTCTGTGCCTACACAGCCCAGTCCCTCTGTGCCTACACAGCCCAGTCCCTCTGTGATTACACAGCCCAGTCCCTCTGTGATTACACAGCCCAGTCCCTCTGTGCCTACAGAACCCAGTTCCTCTGTTCCTACACAGCCCAGTCCCTCTGTGCCTACAGAACCCAGTTCCTCTTTGCCTACACAGCCCAGTCCCTCTGTTCCTACAGAACCCAGTCCCTCTGTGCCTACAGAACCCAGTTCCTCTGTGCCTACACAGCCCAGTCCCTCTGTTCCTACAGAACCCAGTCCCTCTGTGCCTACAGAACCCAGTCCCTCTGTGCGTAGATAGCCCAGTCCCTCTGTGCCTACAGAACCCAGTCCCTCTGTGCGTAGATATCCCAGTCCCTCTGTGCCTACAGAACCCAGTCCCTCTGTGCGTAGATAGCCTCTGTGCCTTATTCATGGTCTGGTTGGTAGTACAGCAAGAAAAGGGAAAATTTAACCGTCTGGTTCTGGAATCCGAACTAGAGGTTACATAAGTAGCCCCTTCTAAATGAAATGTGGAGGTAGGCACATTTTAGGTTCACAGAATTGTTTCAGAAATTCTGTGGCTCAGCTTAGGTTTTGTTAAACAGACATGATAGGAGATCTTTGTACTTCAATTAATTTAATGACATCAATTGAGTCTTGCGTATGTATGATTGTAATGTCCTTTTTTGTGAATTCATGTGCAGTGAATTAGGCTTGTAATGTCAGTAATTTTTAACTTAAATTAGTAGTCACCGGTTATTCTAAATTACTCCCCAATATGAGTTGGCTAATTGTGCTAATGCATGATTGCCCAGATTCCCACCACCACACACGGGGAGGGAACGATACAGTCAGCCTCCACCCACTCAATCGCCCTCAAACCACCCGTCATTTCACAGTCTACAGGCTACACAGCCCACGCCAGGGGTTCGGCGCTATTTGGAGGTGAGGCACGTCCCTCTCCATGGCACTGGCAGCCTGCAGGCTGCTTGGGAAGCTGACAGGAGTTGGTGGTTAGCACCGAGCCAAGAGGAGCCCAGACGATTCGATTCCCAGATCACACACCCACCCCACCCCACCCCATACCGGACCGGACCGGACGGCGCCGTGCCAATTGCTCCACTGCTTTCGCTCTTCTGGTCACAAAAACGCTCCATTTGGATTCGAACCCGTGAAATTCCGGCCTGCTGCTGAGATGGATTTAACACAGACATTTCAGGCTCCTTGGAGCTAGCCTGGCTGATGCTTTACTGGGCATACCTCGGCTTGTCCTGCATTAGAGCGAGGCGGGACGGTCTCAGATCCACTTCATGGTCATTTGACCTGTTTGTTTATTCCAGTCCTGCTGGGGCTAAACGCTTTCACATCTCACGCCATCCTGTTATACTTCCATATACTGTGTCATAAAACGTCCGATCAATTAACGAGCTGTCTTTTCAGCTTGTGTTGGTATTTTTAAAAATGCTGACTTAATTCTGACATTCATTAATAGTCTCAAATGTTCTGCCTTGGCAGTGAGGACCTTGTTGGTAGCGAAAACAGACCTGGTAAAAATTGCCATCATTAATAGAAAATATATTCATTTAACTTCTGGAGATCAGAAAAAAGAAATTAAAAAAATTAGGTCAATGAATCATATTTATAATCCCTTACTTGTTTATGAACCGAGGTCATTTCCTGTCGCCATTAGGGCATCATGTGCCAGTGTGTTGAATAATATAATTACTGGCCAACTTCTAGAGACTTCTCGTGTCGTGAAAGCTCGCATAGCAACCCCCTGCCCCTTCTTCCATGTTTATCACTGAATAATCTTTCTGATCTCGTATCCATAATGATTAATTTGTAACTGCATTTTATGCTACCTTTTGGGCAAGAAGGGAAAAAAAGGATTTTGTGAAACAGACTTTGCAGAAATTGCCACAACCTTCATGCTTTTGTACACAAACCGGCAAACCTACCACTAAGACTACCCTCATCTCTGCCTGAATCACTGGATAGATCACACTTCAATAAAGCATTTCATTCAAAACAAAAGCTATATTGTTACACAATAGTGTTTATTTCTGCGATCTCTTAAATACGAATATCTGCTATGAAGAACTAATAATTAGATTTTACACAAAGTCTTTGGGTTGTATTATGGAACCCTTCTCAAACAGAACAAGCGCGCTAAAAGGGTTTAGAACCTGGTTCCCGAGGTGGTGGTGGAGGTGTCAGAGGCCACACACAACCTTTGGGTATGGTCACATGACTGTACACATGTGAGTCTGTGTCTCGCCAATGTCAGAGCCTGTAGTTGACGGTTCACAGAAAACGTGTAACTAGGTGGGAGGTTAAATGTTTGCACAGTTAAACGATCAATTATCCCTTGAGCAAGAGGTTTGTGGGAAACATGTTTACTCATCACAAATGTTTTTTAATCAGACACTTGCTTTTTGCTGGATGGTGAATGGGTTTATTCACAGCGCCAATCCTTTAGTTGTCACAGAAATGTATTGTTAAATGTACTTATGTGTTTTCAGATGGAAGCTCAGATAACTGCACTGGAAATGACAAATGAGTGACTTCTCCTGATTTTAGCCTAAGAACATGCAATCGCTAAACAACTGCATTTCCCCTTGTGCGTGCTTGCATACACACATGCAATTGTTTTGTGCAACTGTTTGTGTGGGACAAGACCGACTGTTCACACATTTACAGACGCATACGCTCCGGTTTCCCAGAGGACTGGTTTGCTATTGTTTTAAATCAAGCCGCGGCACGTTACCGCTGAACGACTCGGTTTCACTAGTGGCTCAGTCGGTAAAGGCTTACGAGCCAGTTTAGGTCATTTAACGGAGAGCTCAGCGGCCGCCTGCAAAGACTGCAGGGCTGGAGGAGTCGAGTCGAGCTTGCCTCCCAGTGTCTGCTGGCAGGGTTCGCAGGAAAGAACCAGGGTGTATTTGAATTACATTCAAAACTGACGGGTTGTTGTGCAAACCCCCGCCGTTACTCATACTTTCTAATAATAGTCCAAATCTTGTGTAACTTTGACCGGGAATTTCTGAACGTCGGTGGCCGACTGGCTTTTTTTCACTCTTTGCGTGAAAACTAAGACACGCAGCGCGATGAATTAGTGAATTATTGTTGGTATAAAATAACAAAAGCAATAGTAATATCAATAGTTGGCTTTAGTCCGTCAATAACGGGATATGCATTCTAAAATCTGTGTATTAGCTTTTTCGTCTAACTTTTATAGCTAAAAAGTTATACCGTTCGTTGCATGGTCTGCAAGATATTTGTTTTGTTTAAATAAAACATTTTATTGAAAAATAAATTTTTTCATTTTTGAGAGACTCAAAAAAGCCGCAGCGGTAGAGGGTCTTAAATGTAAACGCTTACGCACAGGTGAATTGTCTGACATAAACGACGTAAGTGTCAAAAACACATTTTGACAAAGCAACAAAACCCACTGATAACATCCAGTGTGTGCACCACCACTTTCGTATCACGTTTGCCGTTAAAACGCAGCGACTTCCGTAACAGTCCTCTCGTCAGGCAGTGCTATATCAGCTGGGCTGGCGGGTGGGCGTTATCGTCACCCGGCAGCAGCCGCTGCTGATATAAAATTACCACATACAAAAGAAGAAAATTAAATGGAATTAGCAGCTGATTTAGTGTGGAACCGTCCACCCCCTGTTGGAATCGTTTTTTTTTTTTGCGTGTCTTTCCAGCATTTAAATGTGATTCCTGATATATATAAAAAAGAAACTGTTTACATAACCATACTGTATGGCGCGTCTTCCTCCCTCAGACAATTTCACTTTCCTTCGCTTCTGGCTCCCTCTCTGATCCAAAACCTGACAATGGTAGTTTTTACTCGTAGCAGTCTTTATTTCGTGTCGTAGAAATCCAACACTATTTACACACAAGTTAATTTACTGCGTTAATTAGTAAATAAAATAACAGCGTTCCTCTTAATGCCATCACATGACGCGGTAAATAGGAGATGACCTCACATGGTGTCACGTTTCCTTCGGAGCCTCTTTGAATTACCTGAGCAGTGTAGGGTCCCTTCGCTGTCTTGTCATTCACTTAAATGGACGATGTAGCCGGTCTTTCCCTGCTCCCCGTCGTGGTGTAAGCCTGTAAGCCTTTTACGTGTTTTCAAATAATATTTGCATCCGCGGTTCTCATTGAATCATAATTATGAGCACAGTTTCACTCCTTAGACAAATCGGTGACATTCACTCATTTACATCTGTCTTCCGGAGGCAACCCAAGAAACAAGGCAGTTTATTTGTAATGTCATATTCTGGTTTATGTCACATGTCATGTACTGTGATTACAATTTCCTGGCGGATCCAATTTAACCCAGGCTTGTAAGCTTGCTACTGTTCAACAAATATCACATCCTGCAGATAGGCTATTACTTAATGAATAGGTGGATGAAGGTCGTTTACCACAGTTTAATACGTGTAAAATTACATTTTGTGTTTAGCACATCTGTTGAAATATATAAAACATGCATACTGGTTAGGGGGTTTGCAAAGAGAAGATTTTCTGAGGATTTTGCTATTAGTTTGTTATTCTATGACTAGCGGGGACAATACAGATACATGGCAATCATAGGCAAATTGTCTGTGTCCCACGTATGTGTCCTATACATGTAAACAGAGAAGGAAAATACCAACAGTATCCTTAGTGTTATCCATATGCATCCGTATAGATGAGCACGTTGGGGAGGCTACTTTAAAACATAACCCAAATGGAAACGCCAACAGTAACGGGACGGACACTGCAGGAATGTGACGGCGGAGAGGGAGGAAGACGTGGAAAACGTACCCCGCCAACTGAATGTAGGACTGACCTCACGTGTAACGAGACTGCCTATACAGGCTCACGGGGGGAATGAGTGCTTCATGGTGGCGTCTTTGTGCAGTGAGCGTATCCTGGGGTCAGTACTGGGACAATCGCTCAGTGAGCACTAACCTGTGTGCCTGGGTTTACTGGTGATGAAACTTGAACCTTGGCTTTGAGCAGGGAATGTGGATGGAGGGGTGATTGGATGCTACTACCCCCCCCCCCCCCCATGGGCTGGTATTCACTGCCCATTCATTTTATTAGTGCAAATTTCCAAACAAGGCAAGTTAAAGAAATTAGTTTGCAATTCATAGGAATTCTCCATCTCCACCTTTGTATTTTATTTTTTTCTCTTTTCTAATTGTTATAGAAACGTCTTTAAGTTCCACGGAACACAATGAGCGGTTAATTTTTACTGCCTAATGTGTTAGCCAGAGAACCCCAATGGACTGCATTATGATCACATTTAATTAAACTGCTAAATCATACTGCTATTCTGCTTAAAACTTGTAGCCTAATTAAATTGTGCTCCATTAACCACAGTTAAAGCACAAAACATTTGATAGAAATGGCTTTGTTCATCTGCTTTACTCAATATTAGAAACTCAATAACAAAAGATAAATTAATTTTCATAAACGACCCCCCCCCCCACCAAATGGTGTTCAATATCAGCTCCTCTTATCCACTGCACTGGTCACTACATCCGCCATGCGTCTGCACAACACACATAACTGCTGTTAAATTTCATTTGTGTTTGGAAACACAGTCCTCTGCCATCCATTACTGTGTCCCCCCTTTAGACGGTTTAATTTTGCCCCAATGCCCTGGGGTTTTATGTTGTGAAAGCTCTCATCAGGTTTCTCTGGACAGCAAGCAGTTTGTTCAGATGTTCCATGCTGTCAAAGGTTGTGACAGGAAAAAACCTAGTCCTACTGAGCGCACTGGCGTTGCAGAGAAAAATCTCTCCTTCTCCCTCCCTCCCTCCCTCTCTCTCTCACTCTCTCTCTCGTTCTTTCTTCTCTCTCTCTCTCTCTTGTTCTCCCCCTCTCTCTCCCTCCCCCCCTCTCTCTCTCTCGTTCTT
>JAOVYW010000409.1:16934-50993 GCA_025775045.1 Hiodon tergisus | reverse complement strand
TGGTTAGCAGACCTTGGCTTTTTAGTTGACATCACGGGGCAACTAAATACACTGAACACTAGCCTTCAAGGGGAAAACGCCTTAATTTCACGAATGCACTCGATTGTGAAGATTGCTGCGCACTTCCCATCACTAAACCCTATCATCGATAGTTTTTACCAATACAAGTATCTCTGGATCAATGGGGAAATATGTGTAGATTATATCTGCTTTAATTGCAGAGTTCAACAAACGCTTTGAAGACTTTTCAGTGATTGACAAGGACATTCAGATTTGCTCTTGCCACTTCACAGTCAATATTGATGAAACACCTCAAAACTTGCAGTGCGTCGTGTGTGTACATGGTGTAATATACTATGTTGTGTTTATACTTGCAGCCCCTGGTCTATGGCCTGATTGCCTGATCTGGCCCTCAAGACTAAAAGTTTTTTTGTCCTGACTTTATCCATCAATATATCTGGCCGTTCCTGTTTAATTTGGTATACAGAAATGTAAGGTGGCAGGCAGTCAGAAATATATACATAATAGGCACGATCAGTTTATAAAATAAGCTCAATATCATTTGTCCGGTGTTATGAAAAGACTTTAGACGTAAAATAAGTTTTTATGATTTCCGGGACAAAGGTACTATAAGAGAAAAGCATGAATGGTCCAATTGCATGAAGGTTAATTTGTCAGTCATTTGTTTTGCCAGCAGGTGTCAGTAGTCACGCATCGAGTTGATCTCACTGTCGTGTAAATCAGCAGCAGTCTTGTAGAACACCACAATATTCTGAAAAAACATTCGACTAAAGAAAGTGTTTAAACCACAGGCCTGCACAGTCATTAGTATAAACACAAGATATGCCCAGTTCCACTTCACAATTCACAGTCTTTCTTCTCTCTCACTGTTGAGAGTCTTCTGTTCAAAATGCTTTCATTTATGTCATCCATCATTAGTCTCATTGTGTTTATCAATGTCTATGACGGTAGGTTATTTCACTATTTTAAAAAATGTCTTTATTTCTCCTGGACTCTTTGGTTCTTTTGTAATTTCCTAATTTCTTGGTCTGACTGTTAGATCAATCAGTATGTTCAAAATATGTAAGCTGATGGTCTTGAAGTCCTTTATTGTATTATACTGCATTACATGGTTCACATTTATCAAAGTCGTTGCATGAGGAGAGGAAATATTAGTCAAACTGGAATCGGGTTAAGATATCAACAAATAGACACTATTTTCATGAACCTATATAAACATTTTGAAAAAGAGTGAGCAATTTAAATATGGATCCTACCGCAAAGCGGACTTCCTATTGTCAAAGTCAATGTGATTTGCAGTTCTTGAGCAGTACATTTAAAAATTTTGCTTAAAATTTTATCGTATTTGCCTTTATAAGTTCTGCATTCAACTATATTTAAGTTCCATGTTTAAAAAAACAAACCATAAGCGTTGCTAGTCTTGAACAAAGTACTATGGTCTATCAATCTGCTGAGTTGAAATTTCAGCTTTCTGGCAAGAATGTGATATTGATGTATACCTTATCTATAACAATCAGTGAAGAATATGAGTTTCTGGTCTTTAGGTTTGGCTACAAGCTCCACATCGACTTTTCAAAACAACGGCCCCCCAAAAACAGGTACGTTTTGACACACTGTTCAATTTCACAAACAATGATCATTTTAAATATGGCTGCAAGCAGCAGTTTGGAGTTTAGGCCCCTGTGGAAAAGTATTGTTCTATGAGGCCAGTCTGTGGATCCATGTTACTGAAGTGAGTTTTTGGAATCACAACCTCTAACTCCAATTTTCAGGCTCTGCAGTTTGAAGTCAATGTGATTTGCAGTTCTAGAGAAGAAGAAAATCAAATGATACTATATACATACCATAATAACAAAAACTTGACAGTTACAGTCTGTCCAAGTACATACAAATGCTCTGGTAAAATGTGTAATATAAACCCCAAACATGGAGGACACTCACACATAATAGCCATACACGGAATATGCATGCAGTTTTAATAACATATTATTACCCTGGCATAATTGCACCACACATGGAAATTATAAATGTTGATATAATATATAAGAACTAACATATTTTATCTCAACCTCCACATTTAGGTAAATAATAAAACTAGTTGATACATGCTAATGAATATGTAAATGTAATAATAATACATGTGATTATAAATACATTATATGAACAGCAACGGGGGTTCAATCCACAAACCATTGGTGTGTTAAGGCCATCCTGTGGTGCCCATGTTACTGAAGTAAATTTGTGGCATTCACAATCTCCCAATCTTGCCACACGCAAATATTAATAAAAAAACAACCAATGCTTTTAAACCCAGTTGTATGGCCTTCAAAAAGCGATTGAGACAATAGTACTGATAGGGCAGTTCTGCTCTGAAAAATACTCTTAGACTTAGTGCTTAAACCACTGGCCAATTTTAACTGTAGTTCAAACGCAGGGTGTGGCCAGTTCTTTTTCTGTGTCTGACTGTTCAATCCGTATGTCAGAAATATGTTATGTATTTTGTAATTTTTTGTAAATAAATATGTCTACAGAACAGTATTTTAGCAGCCAGTTGTGGATTAGATGTGAACTTATCATTGGGGGATTATGCTCACCAGGTGTCCATTTGTATCAGGTAGTTGGTCCACTTTGGCCATTGAGAGACACGTGCATTTGTAACTGTTGTGCACATTAATGTGTTAAATACTGTGACATGGGTTTTGAGAGAAATTGTGATTTAACAGCATTGTCAATGTCAGCTCATTGCACACAAAAACATGCATTTCTGATATATTTATTATACATATAATGTATTTTCTTTTTACAGAGAAACCTGAGATCCGTGTCCATCAGATGCAGGATTATACTGTGACTGACATAGTTTGTCTGACCAACTTCTCCATCAATGTCACTTGCTGCCTGTATCTCGGAGACAATGCTGCGCCATTTACAACAACATGGACCAGAAAAAAGGTCTGTCACTTCAATGTAACCGTTGAGCTACAGAGGCTTTTACAGTCTGGGTCGAGAACGGAGGTGAGCTGTGCTTACCATGTACAGAATACAAGGCAATACTCTCCACGCAGCGATAAAGTACTCATTACAGGTGAGTCTCAATTTCACCCAGTAAAACAACATGAGATAAAACACAAGTAAATAATCTCTTGCAATGAACATCGTATGTTCTCAAAGCAAAGCCGTTGCCATAAACATGTTTTATGTTGTATTGGATACATCTGTTAAAGTGAAGAAAAATAATTGAGATGCTGTGGCTGAACTTCCCAAGTTGTCCCTGCTGTGATTCCTCCACCTCAGATACAAGAGGCTAAATATAGTCTTGTTATTTATGTTACACTGTGTGTTTGTGTGGCAAGTACCTCAATAGGTTAATGCAAGATTGTCCTGTTTGTGCTGAATGTATTTTCATTCTGCCAGCTTTTGTTAAATGTAGATTTGATCACAAATTCATGAACTTCATGAACTTTGATATTTATAAATTGAATATTTTTTTGTGTATTATAAAAACACATGAAATTACATGAATAACAATGAAAATCCCATTGACGGTGTCTTTTTCGGTAAAGTACATTAACGTGTAAAGCCATATAAGTGGACCACGGAGTTGTGGGGTTAAAAAAAGGGTTAGGGTTACTACTCACTGACCTGTAGTCGAGTTGCACCTGTCCATGCAATAAACCAGAACTAAAGCCATGTTGGCATTATTTGTAATATTTTCTTACATTTCATATTTTACATTGACTTTATAAATGAAAACAATCCTCTTGTTACTGTATACCTGATCTGTAAAAATGAGTGTAAAAATTTGTGTTCCTGGTCTTTAGGCTTGGCAACAACCTCCAAATCAACTCCTCAAATAAATGGGGCTTATTCAACAGGTACATTTAAACCCTTTATACATTGTTCAATTTTTATTTAACAAACAAGTTTGGACAAATAAACGTCTTACACTGTCACATTTTCCCTGTATGATTTAAGATAAATGACATGTTTAGTATCTTAACAGCGAGACTGAATTGTAAGGTGAGGATTTCCGGCCGTCTTCATCTGAGCTGCTCTGAGGAAGCCGTCAGATTGTAGTCAAGGTGGTTAAATACACCAGCTTCCAAGCACAAGAAATCTACTTCTTTTTTTAACCAAGACCGGTTCATCTGCTGTTACAAACCATGGGAACAATGATCACCCACAGAAAACAAGACGGTCTTATATTCAACTAAGCATCAAGAACACGATTTTTAATACACTGCTGCAAGAATGTGACACGTTCTGTCTCTTCAGAATCTCTCAATGTTAATCCTAAAACGTTCAATTTGTTTATGGTCATTGTGAAACGTACACATTATTTCTCTGGGAAAAAAGGATTCACAGATCTGCTCGAGTAGTGTTGAGCCAGTCCTTGCATTAAACCAAAACTTAAGATGGTGTTAGCTCTGCTTACAGTTAAGTTTCATATTAAATTTTTTCTTTAAATACAACAAACAATCCTCTTGTTTCTGTATACATTATCTATAACAATGAGTGTACAACTTTGTGTTCCTGGTCTTTAGGATTGGCAGCAACCTCCAAACCGACTCCTCGAATAAATGGGGCTACATTAAATAATGTGTTAAATAAAACAGGTACATTCAGATCCCTTTTTACACATTGTTCAATTTTTATTTCACAGACAAAGTTAACAAACTTGTTACACTACACGCGCAGTTTATTTAAACATGCTCTTATAATCAAAAAGTAACCAAAAAAATAAGGTGTGCAATTTATGCCAGTGTTTTTTATTTATTTATTTATTTTTCATTTTTAGCAGTCAAAGATATCATATGCATATGTATTTTATCTCAAATTCATTAGATTAATGATAATTTGAGTATTTCCATTATGGCATTTATTTCTGCTAGATTTAAGAGAAATAAGATGTCGGTCTCTTTAACAGTTAGACTGAATGTAAAGATTAGGATTGTATGTTGTTTCCAGCTGTGCTGCTCAGATTTTAGTCAAGTTGATTAAATACACCAGCTCCCAAGAGCACTAAAAATGTTTATGTTTGGCTGCATATTCCACAATAAATTATACAACAATTGATGCTCCAGTAACAGGTACATTTTTAATGGCGGGTAATGACTCAGATTACCAAACAAAAATTTTGAAAAAGAGGAAATATTTATATCATTAATCATAATAATTAATGTATAATTCGTCTGTCAATCATTTTAGTACTTAACAACAAAATAAGCAGTAGTTAAATTCAAAATGCTAATATTTGACAGTGAATTAGATGCTCTTTCATTTGCCACTTAACTGCAGGACTGATTTCTGCCGTGAGTGTGTTCCTTCTCGGGGTGACGGTTGTGTGTCTGTACAGAAGGCTCAGTAAGTACTTGCCCTGCAGTGGACTCCTTCAAATCAAGAGCATTGTGTATCGCTGAGGCACGAGAACAGGGAGAAACTGACGTTTTCGCCTGAGAAGTCTAATGATTTACAAATTCACTGTCTTCATTTGCCTTTTAGGAAAACCGAAATCCAAAAGGTGAGGCTCTTGGTATTGTCTCCACCCATTGTCTCCACCTCTTTTTCCGCTTCCTTCACTTTGTGTTCTATTCTATTCATTTAAGAAAAAAAGCTATTGTAAAATAACCCATCACCGTATTTATTGTTAAACAGGCCGGACAAAATTCCAGTGAACGACCAATTCTGTAAGTGCCTACATGCGATCAATCTTCCTATAACCTTCCTTCGTCTTGTGTACGTTCTGTATTCCAGGAAACAAACACAACCAGAGATTTGAGCACGTATGTTGAGCTGATTTTTTTTGTTGCTGATTCCCTCTTGAATATGACCAGTCCAAGCACGTTTGACACAGTTCGTAAAAATACCTCAGCCACATCAAAAGTTACGTTCAATTAACCCTTTCACCTTTCCAGTCATAGATAACAATGGGGTTAAGAATGACTAAGAAAACTGGATTAAAAAAAAGAAAAAATACTGATAATGTAACTTTCAAGTTTTCAAAATTTGACTCTATATCATCAAGTAGCAATTACCAATTATAATCAACAACTGATGATGTAATGTTCACTGATGATTAAACTGCCCTTCTCACAGCATCTGGCAAATACTTTGCCTCTTACCGAGTTGAAGAATAGCTGCTATGTACAGCTAAATGTGTGTGAGAAGATGTGTTAACACGTGTATATTTCTCTTTCCCCTAGCTTGGAACAGACGAAACCTACAGTACTATTGAAATGTTCCCTCCACATTTCGACCATCCCCTTCAGGTGGAACTCTTAACCTATTAAAATGTATTGTACCATTAATGTTTATTCTAAGAAGTGTATATTTACGGAAAATCAACATGTGTGTACCATATCAGAAAGGAAACGGGAGCGCCTTTTACTAGCGCAGTAAATACACAGGCAGAATACAATTCTCATTTTAAATTGCTAAAATGTGACTCAAATTTCTCTCAACTATAAAAGTGTCATTCAGCTTCCATATATGCCTAGATCCATCTTCATAGACCGTTTCCCTCTCCGCTTAATACAGCCAAATCACACCTACGCTACCATTGAGAGCCTGCCTTCTGCCTCGACGTAGAACTTCTAAAGCCTGCAGCACCAAACCCATCCTGCTTTAATCTTGGTCCATCAATTAACATACTCATAAATGGGGAAGGAAAAACCCAGTTGCTTAAGATTTAACCTTCAAGCTTGCCGTTTATTCAAACAGCAAAAAAAAGCCTTCAGTTTTGAAAGCTACAGTGCACAATATCAGAAACATGCACTGTATGGGCTGCAAAAGCAAAGGACAGACAGAGTGTGCAACTCTATGGAAAGTCAAAGTCTTGAGTCAAGCCAAAAGCATCTTATCACCACTCCTCAGGTGTGCAGTATTGAGTGTAATATCACCATTCCAGAATTGATGCGAGTATATAATGCCCCTCTATGTGAAGAATGAATAAAAACTGTCATACATACAACCTCTAGTCAAACTTCATGTTTAACATTTTTATTTCGTCAAGTTCACTTGTTAACATCTTCAAAAGAAAGAAAAAAAACAGAGAAACATTCTAGGTAAAAAGGAGGGAAGAGGGGAAAAACAATTGAGTGTTCGACGAGTACTAACAGCCTTCTCTCCAAAAAACAAGTATCAATGATTAAAATATTGTTGCACAATTATAGCATGTGGTCCTTGGAGTAAAGATGAAGACTAATAAGACAAACGAGAAAGAGACAGGGGAAGAGAAAGGTGTTTGGAAAAGTACTTTCAAGCCTAGGTTCAATAGAAACCCTTTCATACCCCCAAAAAGCTCAGGTGAGCCGGCCTTTTATCAGTTTGCTGCCGCCCAATCTATTACTTTCGTTCTGTCCAATAAAACTAAATCACAAATCAACATTATAGATTTAAAGCTGAACTATTCAGCACTTTAGAACTTGATGGTATTTCATGGGAGGAAATGACAGCTGTCTTGTGCATTGTAATGTCCTACGGGGCAACACTATACTGTATAGGTCTCATTAGCATTACTTGTAGAGATTGTTGTAGTATTTTGATCTTTTAGAAGGAACGGGTTCAAGCCTTGAGGCTTAAAGTGACGAATGCTCAACATGCAGCAGTAGCCAATTAATAGAAAAGAAAACAAGTTGTCCGAAATTTGACAAGTCGATTTCATAGAGAAGTGAAGCTGTACCGAGAGCAAATTCCTACATAAAGAGAGAGAGAAGACCGACTCAGATATTCTGCACTGCTCTGAAACTGGGCTCTCAAGGCCATTGGCATGCCTGATGGAATCTTGATACTATGTCCAGGTAAATCTACATTACTACCGACAGTGCTATTAACGAGCACAAGCAGAATTTCCCTTTAAGGCGAGATGGACATGTGGAGGGAGATTAATGTATAATTTTATTTTAGCAATTGAAAAACAACAAATTCCTGATATGAACTTCTGTCCATCCATACTCCTACCTGCAAAGAATTTTCAATACGAAAATATCTGGATAAACAGGTCCTTCTCTCCATCTTTACTACAAATTGTGAATATTCTACTCATTCCGTTTTACTTTGCCATACATACAATTCAATCCATCTGTCATTTCTGTTCCCCCTTCATCTTTTTCCAAGAACATAAAATACTCCAACCATTTAAATTTAACCTCCAGAGGACAGTCACCCTCTATCCGCTCTTCAAAGTACAAAACCTCCCCTAGTCTCTTTTTCCCCTGTATACAAAAATCTTTAAATCCCCAATCCCCCGTCTAAGTTTCTGAATAAAAAATAATTCCAGCCTGGCTCTCCTCCAGTCCTCCTCATTCCAATACTCAGAACCCTCTCCAGTTGTTCTCCAACTAACGACAGGCCCCATTCTGGGTCTACCAGAAATCTCGGCGATGGTAGGCGTCAGGGTCACAGTACTTGGTGACGACCACCCTGTTAGCAAACTTCCTTCCTGTCAGCCCCTGCATGGCCTTCTGGGAGTCAAACACCGACATGAACTCCACAAATATCTATGAGGAAAGAGAAGGGTATGGGGAAAGTCAATTACAGTTACAAACAATTACTTGACTGAGCTGGAGTCCTGCACGGCCCCGCTATTGACCCGAACACGACATAGCAGAACTTGAACCACAGTTCGGTTAACAATTGAGTTAAGTTTTGCTCGACTGTCGAGGGTGAAAATAACCTGAAAAAAAAAATCATTGGGCCTCACTGATTTGAAACGTAAATTTTTACCACAAAGAAAAAAAGCGCTTATAAATTTCAACTTTAACTCCACCAGCATTCATCAGCCATTGGTACTAGACCTTTTTTTTTAGTGATATAACCACCAACCCAATGGTCAAAAACAATTTGCAAGTAGTTTAAAACAGGGGTTCCCAAACTTTTACACGCCAAGGCCCCACAAATAGCATAAGCGTGTGGTCGGTGCCGCCCCGTCTTTAAAAACCCATTGACAAAACTACAGCAAACGCAACAGTAAAATGATACGTGCTGAGGCCACACCCACTTTGAAAACCAAGGGTTTAGAGAATATATAAGATTGGTTTCCACTGTGCCATGGCGTTGCCTCACCTTGCCAGTGCCGGGCACCTCCAGGCCGTCGACGGGACGGGGGATCTCGATGCTCTTGACCTGCCCGTACTTGCTGCACTCCTCCCGCACGTCCTCAACAATCTCCTCGTACTCCTCGTCGTCCAGCAGCTCCTCGGGCGCCACCATGTTCATGAGGCAGAGCACCTCGGTGGGAATGCCGGCCATCTGCACCATGGAGCTGTTCATCAGCCCGGGGACCTGCAGCGTCACTGGTGTCTGGTTCATACTCGTCTGGGTGGACGCAAAAACGGGGAGGGAGAGGGGCAAAGTTTGGTTGCAGTGGGAAACGCAGTGCTCCCTTTAGCCAAATCACAGTTGATGTGCATCTCACCGACAGACAAAAGTAACGGTGGGAAAAGGAAATGATATTGATGGTTTAACTGCGGGATGTATACGAAAGTCTTTCAGCAGAAACATCCCCACAAAGACGTTAATTAATCAATCTGACGTAAGCATTGATGCTCACCAAGATGGTTCACTAAAACAGGGCTCTCCACTAACCACATAAGAGAAGTGGTATAAGAGAGAACGTGGTACGAGATCCAGCTCTCACCAGAGTGGCGTTCTTAGCTCCCACGCTGGCTCTCTGCACCAGGAGCTTCTTGTCACCTAGTTGCATCCCATTCAGTCCGGCAATGGCCTGAGACAGTGAACAGTGCGCCTTGGAAAGGTTAATACAGGAGTCAATAACAACATAGAGATACGCCTTCAAGAGTGTGCCTACGCTCGCTATGTGACTGTCTGCAGTTCTCAATGTCTATATTGGTCACCTGAAGCCATTGCATATTCCATAAAGGAGCTTTGTAATAATTGCGCCAACTTAATGTACCATGGATATAACACTGCATACAAACAGTGCTGCAACATGCATCTTGATGCTAGTTTTGGATGAAGCCTGATTCACACCAAGTGGATACTCAATATCTTACATTGGAATATACCGTTTAAGCTAACAGTGGATTTGATATGGTTAACCGACAACCTGCAGCTATGTGGAGCTAAGATTGTCATTTTTAAGATATTGCAGAACCTATTTCCGATGACCAAGAATAGCCCAGTGAGAAGAGCACTGTACAATTGTATTAATTGGTCAGATTAATTTCCCCATAACCGCATCATGTGCTTTAAGCCACCTCAGTTTGCTTTTGAGTTTAACTACTGTTAAATGTAGCAAAAAAGTATGAGGCACAGTACGGTACTGTTAAACACCTTCTTTTGAAACTCGCATATAGAAAGAGAATTACCCAACTTGTACAAAAAGCCTGTCTACTAGCAGCTATAAGGACACGATACAAGTTTCTCAAGAGTGTGTGAAATAAAATAAGTCGCATGTCGAGGAGATGAAACCTAATTAACAATCGCGGTGTCGATCATTCTTTACGAAGATGTATTGGCTATATCCTGTATCCTGACCAGTTACACACTCAGCAGCGGTCTGGGAAAGCCATCCACATGTGATTTATTTTAGGGTTCCTGTCTTTCGTTACTATAAAATCCTGGCAAAACCAGGAAAGGTGGAAAGCCTAATGCCCAGTAATAGATGCACGCTCAGAATTTATGGTGGTAAAACGGGGAGTCGATTCAGGGAAAGCTTCTCTACTCCAGCTGAATCTTGTGTCGGGCAAGAACAGAAAACTTTAAAGGAGTTATCGGTCTTGGCAATAGTCTTGTGAACTGCCAACCATACTGAATTACTGGAATCGAATACTTAATGTTAAATTACTTGCTCAGCAATGTTGATGTTTCAAAACTGGCATAAATGTGATCATATCTGTGGATGCAAGAGCGTTTCATCAGCATGTTCAAGAACGCGCTGCAGCTTTTGAACAGTGCGTTAAAAAGCTTCACTCAGATTAAGGTCGCTGGGTCACCATTTCTCCTGCTTTTAAAGCCATGGTATTACCAGGTATACTGCTTCTCATTGTGGGTAAAACCAGTGTTAGTTATTCATTTAGATAGGCCAATTCTTCCAAACGACATGCAGGAAAGTTCTAGTGCTTATTAAGGGACGGCTCTGCGGAAGAAATTGGATTTTGGGAAAATGGACACGGCTGGGCATGCAAAAAAAATACACCCTAACAAAAAAGAAACAGATGGGGATTATTGTTATATATAATACTGCCTCTTTTCCTCTTCCTCAGCATTTGTTTAGGCATTCATACAAGTCGTGCATTGTTGGAGGACTGCCAGTAACCGAGTGATGAAGCCATCTACTCAAAAACTGTGTGCGGTGTGAATATGCTAAAGCAATGGTTTTACATTACTAACATTTTTTTACATTACTAAAAAAGCAACTTTGCTTTTTGCACTTTTGTATTTTTTTTTATCCCCCTCCTGAGTTCTACAACACTAAATGCCCTTTTAAAGAGATATACTATTGAACTAGCAAATGAGAACTGCTGACATTTACATTACTTTATTAAACTGTGACAGTGTGTTATAATACAAGGCAACAGAGTGGCCGATTAACGATTGCCTTGCATTGTATTACTATAAAAAGCATATTCGTTTTTAGTTTGTCGAATCTACAGTTACTTGGTCATTTACTGTGTGTACGCATTTTTCCCCATGTGTTATGTTGTGGCACATTAACATTAGGTGCAGTCAAAGTGTATTTATATCAGTAGTATCAATAAGGAAATGGGCTTAATATCAGTATGTCTCAATAGTTACCTGGTCACTAACATTAACGTCGACATATTCACAAAACGCATAGCCCTTGGAGAGTCCGGTGGCGCTGTCCTTCACCAGGTTGAAGGACTTGAGAGGACCAAAGGAGGTAAGCAGCTCCTTTACCTGAATGGGAGAGAAAGAAAAGGAAGCAGATATTAGCTGGCTGCCCAACAGAGTCCTTCACAGACCACACTGAGAACCAATGGTGTAAAGGATTAAAATCATTAAGTCAATTTTCTGTAAATTTATAACCATTTAATATAAATTAGCAATTTAAAATCAGACAAAAAGGTTGCTAAACAGAACAACCTAAACATAAATATATATTATTTCTGTAACGACAACTGAAACATAGCTATAAAGCAGTAGAGCAAGGAGAGAGAGACTGACCTGGTCATCATTGAGATAATTAGGCAGGCCACCAATGAAAAGCTTGTGGGCCGAGTCAGGCACCACTGTGGATACCACTCCTGAACAAAAGAAGGTCAAGGAGTCAAGGCAGGACTGGGAGGGGGAAACTACACCACACTGATACTATTGTTACGAGAGACACGCAAGAGGAAGCCTGTACCTGGGACATAAACACTTGGGTTCTCGCTCATCCCAGGCAGGGGCTGGTAGTCGTGAGGACGGCGGATCTTCAGGCTTTGGCCCTGGAAGATTATCCCATCGAATGCCATGGCCTGGGTTGTCTCGTCTACAGAGCGGAACTGAAGAGAAGGGGATGTTAGGAAGCCTACGCTACCGCAAAAGGGAAACGATTCAAGTTATAAAAATAACTCATGGCTAGTCTTTCAAGCACCTTCTTGCTAGCGAGCAACAAACACAAACCTCAAGAAAGGCAAAATTCTTGTCCTGGTTGATCTGCACAGCAAGAACAGGGTTTCCCGGCGCCTGGGTCAGACCACCCAGGCGCATTTGGGCATTGAAGAAATCCATCATGACCTCCTGCAAAAACAAGTACTTAGTTACCATGTAGGCTACTGCATTACCCATAAAATCCCATCCTCGCAACAACTCAAATGGCCAGAGTAAACATCTTTAATAGAAAAAAGACGAAAATCGCTGCTCCTCAATTGCAATATTAAATTCTCCACAAGGCACACCTGCCCGGTTACTAAGGCTCACCCAGCTCTCACCTGTCCTGGTGCTCTCGACTTACCTCAGTGATGCCGAAAGGAATGTTGCCCACATAGAGCCGCCGGGCTTGGCGGGTCATCTGGCTGCCCACCACAGGCACAGGGGTGGGTGTGACCGCCAAGCCATCCGGTGTCATTGTAGGCAGCAGAGCAGTAGCTGGGATCTGCCCAGCAGCTGTAGGGTGGGGCGGGGCAGAATTACCAGGAGTCCAAGGCATTCTCAAACAAAGCAATTGTTTTGGCCAATGGTGGGGACCTACACTTCAATAACCACACTAACATTATACTGCTGAATATGAAAGAAAATAAGGGCTGTTAAATGGACCAACAAAAACACTAACCCTGCATGGCTTTGTACTGCATGGGTGTGATGTGCTCAAAGCCAGGAGGCGGGACATCCCAGTACTTCTTCACTTTCTTCTTCTTCTCACGGTGCGGAGAGCGGCTGCTTGGGGTGGATAGGCAAAAAGAAAAGCGGAAGATAAAAGCATAGAAAAACCATTTAATAATCTACAACCTCCTTTCCATGGCAGAAGAAAAAAGTCTACCGATTCACCTGAAAGCCTACATTTAAGCATGCATTCACATAAGCAAAACTTTGCATATATATGCAAGAGGACAACAGTGTCCCCCTCCCTACTGTAGTTGGTTAGACTGAAAGTCAAAATACATCGTTAAAACAGAAAGCAGATAGGCAAGGAATACCATTTTAAGAAGCTGGTTGAAACGGGTAAAAAGCTATAATACATTACCTCACAGCGATCTCCTGATGTTGATTTTGATTCTGCGCACTGAAAAAGCAGACGGAAGCAAAACATGTTATTCCAAAATTTTGCATAATCAGTTTAAGTTTTAACTGTACAGACATCGCAAATCATAATATAAAACATTTCACAGAGCTAAAATGAGCTTCTATTGATTTAAACTAATAACCAATGTATGAACCAAATGTATTAATGCATCAACACCGCACCGTACGATTGTGTCACATTTGCTTTTGAATGCACTTAAACGTTCCTATCCATTTACAATGCGTAAACAGCCAATACATCAAATCAGTACATCAATCCAGTGTCTTGTTAATAATGTTTGCACAGACCGGTGCATATAAACTGCAGCCAACGAGGATACTTACGATGCATAAGCATGTATAAACAGTTTGTCCAAGTGCATGTCCCGATTTTTCAAGTGTGCTCCAGAACTGAACGTACCTGCGCCTCTGTCTGCGGTCTTTGCTGCCACTGCGTCGATCACGGCTCCTCCTTTCACGACTCCTCCTCTTTCTCTCACGGCTACGACTGCGGGATGGGGTGCGGCGTCGGTGGTGATGGTTCTCTTTATCCCGCTCTGGGGGTGACAAGGTGGGACAGGGGTTATAGGGTTAGAGGAACTGATGGTTAGGATTGAAAACATAACATACTTGCTTTTTGTTATACAGTTCATTCTCTTTTTGATTTTGTAAATATCAACTGTATTTGTGGGGTTTAACTAAACCACTTTACAATGTAATGCTTAATTATAGACAAAGTTCATTGAAATATTTGTTTACATATTCTTATTTACTTATGGGACCATGCATATTTTATTACCCTCTGGTCAATCCTCTGTATAAACACCACGTGCTCAGAAAATATAGAGGAATCGGGGAAACTAATTGGACCACATTGTCAGTCACTCAAGAAAAAGCTTTGGTTTATTTGCTTGGATAAACATACGCAAAGGTTTCTAGAGGAGCAATAAAAAACGTGGCGAATAGGAAAGTAAACGAATTATTCCGCACAGTGCTTAACCTGCTAACTTTCATAATGCATATTTAGCGGCAATTTACGGTCGACTGACCTTCGTCAGAGCTCACAGTACTAAAAGGAGAATATGCATAGTCCAATGCGCTCAAACCTAGTACAGACAACGATATAACGGGAGTGAATGCAGCCTTTCAGCTTACGAATTTTGGTTATGTTGAAAAATGTATGCGGACGTCTACCAGCACGTCAAATTGAAATTGTTTACGGCCAAGTGCACTTTGGTCTAATATTTCAGCCACGCATCTATCGGCCAGGAATTCAAAATGTATAACAAGCCTGCTAGTGTTAATTCAGACCACAAAGCGAAATCGCAAAAGGGCCGTTACAAACACCAAATTAATGTTATTTTCTCAAAAATAAAACCCGATTCTTCCACTTAGACCGTTAAATAACGAATTACTCACCTTGTTTGTTTTCGCTCAACTCTCTCTCGAATTCATCAAAATCCGACATTTTAGGTTCGTGGTTGGGTGGAAAGGCGCGCGGCGTAGTCAGCTAGCCTGCTAGCTAGCTAAAACCCCCCCGACAAACGGGGTTTTTCTCGGCTATGTGATGATGGTTATTGGACGAAGTATCAGATATTTGTTTAGTGGCGTAAATATCAATGTATATCGTAGCTTATGGTATTTTATCTATCGTACGATTTTTATGATGTCGTCTCAAAATAGTGACAGGCTGGGCCTACGTTCGCTCGCTCCCACAGTCTGTCTCGTTTTGTCTCCTGTGACACCGGAAGTTGACCCTAAATTTGCATAGCTCTGAGAAGCCAGCAGCTTTTCCAAGATGCGCTTCCGGAGTAAAATATCGGCTTATATTTCAAAATAAGAGAAATTAAAAGATACGTCAAAAAGTTTTAATGAGAATGAAATTATTGTCCAAAGTTATATACTCTAATCGTTATCAATATTTCGTTTCAATTAATTTAAATGTATAAATGTTTTTTTATATTTCTAGAAAATCATAAATAACGACACAACACAAACATGTTATTAGAGTAATGATTTAATGCACACGCATTTAATGAGCTCTACAGAATAAACCAGTCATCCTCAAATGGCAGACCGAGGTCCATGTCAATATCCAGCAAAGGGTCAATACTGGTAGAACAGCATCGAACATAACGACACCGAAGTTCAGACAGCGTCCGCAGTTTCCCAAGCGCAGCGCAGCGTACCCTTTAACGTTTTTATTGTTTTATTTATTTTTTTGTTTGTTTTTGTTTTTTGTTTTTGTTTTTTTGAGTGGGGAAGCAACACCAGCCTGTGGCCGCGTCTTATCAAATCGCACGTATTTATGCAAATTATTCTTATCAAGAAAGCCGCATCTTATCCAACTGTATGCAAAAGAATGCGTTAGCTGATTTGATGACACATTGTTTGGTGGTAATCAAAAAGATGTGCAGTTGGGAAAGATAAAATAAACCCTACTGTCACATTCAACAGCAATGAGGAGTTGTGACTGCACTTTACGAGGCCATTCAGAATGTACCCTGCATGTCTTTAACTGTGTATTTAGAAAGAAATACCACTGATTGAGGAATTGTGCGACACCATGTTTGATTTAACAACTCTTGAAGCACAGCATGACCTGACCACTTACTACTACATCATTCAGCAATCTGACCTGTGAGCCAGAATAGGGGAGTATACTGAGGTCATTACAACAATGATCAACTTTTTGATAGAATCCTCAGCCCTAGAGCACCATCTGCTGTGATGCCTTCTGATAGAGGTCAATGTCAGCTATGGTGACTTACTACAGCACAGCAATGTGAAATGGAGCAGCAAAGGCAAGGATTAATGCCTTCTTACTAGAGCAAAGAAGTAAAAAATGCCACTAATTTGCATTTTTTACAGACATTACATCACATCTTAAGCTCAATGCTAAGCTGCAGGGACAGAACAACACAGTATGTGATTTGATAACAGCAGTCTGGGATTTTCAAAGGAAACTGGAGATTTTTAAGACTGGACTCCTGGAAGAACTTTTCCTCTTCCCCAAACTTTTGGAGCAAACCCAGGGAGTGACGGATGTTCCCCATCGTGCTTATTTCATACAGATGCTGATGGATAATTTAAAGGTTCACTTTGATGATTTAACTGATAGACGACAACTGCTACTGTTGTTGCAGAACCCCTTCATGGTCGAAATTTTACAGTGGAATCTAAACAGATCATATGGGTAAATGTAGCTGTAAAAGTGCAGGTTGGTGATTGTGACTTTTTTTTAATACACATCACTATACACCCACTTTTGTTCTTCAGCATTGTTTTCAAAAATTGCACTTTATTATAGCCCTTTATCATATTTTTCCTAAAAAATGGGAAAATTCTTATAATGTATTTCTTAAATTTCTTGAAACACAGAGAAATTCAATTACATTTTTAGGCTAAAACAATGGAAACGAATAGCGTTTTATTCATTCAGGGTTTACTGCGACACACTCATGTAAATACATGGTTATAGACAAAAATATGTCAAATATATGTCTATTAATTAATTCGAGCAATACTAATTATTTGATGATGCTATTAGATGACTTAACTGGGGCATTCTATACATTTTGTGGGAGAAACACGCACACACATTCTTATGCACCCGAAACTCCCTCCAACCTTTAAAAAAATCAAAGACTCTTACTGTCAATTTATGGAGACAAAAATGGAGAAAAAAATCGGGGTGGTGGTAGGGTCTTCTTCCGGTTGTAACTGGCGCTTATCCGGTTTTGATAACCGAAAGTGGCGAACACTGCTAAATTGGTAATCTGTAAATCCGAGGTCACAATATAGTGCAAAACATTCTTCCTGGGTATATTCTTATTTGAATAAATATTGATTTAGTAATATGCCCATATTTATGGTGCATGCTCCTTAACTTTTTCAGGATTTTACGTGTTTTGAAAGAATCTATTTCTGACAAAAGGGTTTTTTCCACCTTGGGGGAAGTGCATTACAGAATATTACATTAAAATAACAACGTGCAGTTAGTTTAATGTAACCACTTCTTTGTGCCGTGCTAGTTTTTCAGGTTTCAGAATTTCTGAGAAGTAGGTTTAATCAGAAAGCAAATGACAAATATAATTAATCTTCCTTCAGAAATGTAGTTTATTTTTACTAGTTTATAATTAACAATTAATGAAATATTAACAAATAATGATTTTGTTTGTGACTGGAAATATACTGAATATTTACAAATCCAACCAAAAATATTGTAGAGTGTTTTTTCTAATAAATAAATAAACGCATTTAGACGCAATTCAGATGTCTGAAAATCTATTCTGTATTTAGTGGATGCATTTGCCAATTCCTCCTAACCGAATGGCTGCAACTACCTTACATTTGTAGGCTTACTTGCATGAAGTGCTCACTGCCAAAACATTTCAATTGGATAAACCAAAAGGACTAAACTTTGACTCGTTGTACCAAAACATGGAAGCTTGGGCAATTTCTTTGTAGATTTACTTGTGTTTAGGATAGTTGCATGTCCCACCTTCGGTTAAGCTTCAGGATGGATGCCTTGACATTCTCCTGTAGAATTTTCTGGCACAATTCAGAATTCACGGTTCCAGCAACAGTGACAAGCCACCTGGGACCCGAGGCAGAATAGTCTCAAATTATTATATAGTTTCATCCAGGTAGTCCTAGGCCAACTTGAGTTGGCAAGGTTCTACTTGGAGGTCAATGGTTTCCTCCTTGCTATCCTCCCACGCACACTTTTTTTTTTAGCATTTAGCTGATGGTGGACTCATGAACACTGATATTAGCTAATGTAAGAAAGGCCGACTGGTCCTTAGCCGTTAGCCTGGGGGTTCTTTGTGACCTGAATTATTGTACCTCTGACTTTTGTAGTTATTTTCAATGGACAACCATTCCTGGGAAGAGTAACAGCAGTGATGCACATTTGTACTCCATCTGCCTTAAAGTAATTTGGTACAGCCCAAAATTATTAGAATTCATTTTGTAGTCCTTCCCAGACCAATGAGCATTGACACCACTTTGTCCATTCTGAGCCTGATCTTTGAGCTGAAGATGATGACCAAATTGGGATTAAAAAAAAAATAGTACATGGCCACTCAAACTCACTCACTTCCATAGATCATAACACCTGACTCTAGTTATCCCCGCAACAGAGCTGATTGGCCTAGAAGTTCATGGTTCATACTTTTTCTGATAGGTTAAATTAGAGCCTTAAGACTGGACCCCAGCCATCTGGGCCCCCACCCCTCTCCTCCAGATATCACAATGTTCTTGACTCCTCTCATTGAGGCCATCACACACTACGGACATTGGATTCATTAATTCAACTCCTAGCGCCGACCAGTGGAGGATGGGCTCCCCTTTAAGCCAGGTTCCTCTCAAGGTTTCTTCCTGCCAGCCTAGAGAGTTTTTTTGGGTTCAATTTGGGTTGAGAGGTGATGTCATTGTCTGAAGCAGTCAGGCTCAATTATATCTACAAATAGCTTTGGTGGCTGAAGGTGTTATCCAGCAGCACAAAATCTGCCGTTGACTGAACCCTTATGACCAATGCACTCTCTGAGTAGAGAGAGCATTTTTTTTCTTTAAAACATCTGTATTAGAGGGTTTGTTGCAAAGGTATAATTTTAACAGTAAGGATTCAACTGCTTATCTCACAACCTTGTGAGTATGGAAAGGACAGAATAAAAAAACAACTAAAAAGTCATCTGTATTTGGAGAGGATATCTCTAACCAAAAGCTACCAGACAATAAACCTAGAAGAGCGCACACGCTTACCATGGGAAGGAGGAAGAAGTGTAATAGGATTTTATAGCTCTACAATGGGGAATATTTCATACCAAAACAGGTTTGTTTCTCACCACTACAACAAGTATTTCAGGTAGACTATGAAGCACTTTCACTACACTAAAATATGCAGTCAAAACAAAAACAAAAAATAAATCAAACAAACATGATTAAGAAACCAAATGCTTTATTTGCATTTCTACCTTTAGTGTCATTATAATCGAGACGGCTCTTATTTTTCAGTAGGACAAACATCTCTCTCTCTCTAGGATATATCTGCTACTCCGATTTATTGATTGGAATAAAACATTTTAAAAGCTGCAGACACGACAATCATATATCCACCGTCACTCATAGATTATCCAACTATACTGTATATTACATGTTTGGTTCCTGAGGCAAACTGAAAACTACGCTGACCCGTATCAAGCACGATTGCACGCAACTTACTTGAGTTCAAAGGGACAAGCCAACACTTCTCAGTGTTCAAAGACAAAGCAGTCACCCAGTCCAAATATCACAGACTCCCACATTTACAAATAGTGCCAAGTAAACTATAAAAAGAAGCAATGAGGGCTTCATTTAAAAATAAAAAAGTCAACTTCAAATAAACAGGGTCCCAACAATTTATCTGCAACTGTACATAATACACACACTGGATACTGCTATACTGTACTAAAGTAAATTCCACTGAGGATCACACATTTTTGTTTAACTCATTGGAGATTTAAAACTTACCATATCTTATTTGATATGGATGGGATTTGAAAGGCAACACTTTATTTAAGACCAATATCAAAATAATGTTTAATTCAAGCTTTTTGTTATGGTCTTTTGTGGAGTCACCAGAAGAGCACCCATTATCAAAGAACATAATCAAAGGTCAAAATTATTTAGGGATTCTTTCATTAATCAGCACTACATAAACTAGTAGTATAATAAAAATATACTACAGAAATTGTACAGGACAAGTAAATCAGAATAGTACAATAGTATAAGCATACAGTTTACCATACTATGTTACTGCATAAAACTGTACAGAATAATACATTACAATAATATATTTGTGTACTAGTACTATACCAGTACGGCACATTGCAATATCCTAGGTAAATTCTGTATATTTAACAGCAGTATAGTACAGTAAAATAGTGTTGTATTATGGTACAGTCAATACGATTCAGAGTAGCACTGATACAACTATTGTATCTCTCCTCCTTTCAACTTAAAGAAAATAAAAGGAAATCAGAAACACAAAAAATGACAAACAGCCAAACAGACCAAAAGTCAGAAAAGTCCATCGAGTCTGGTCATCAATACCACCAAAATCCTTTACATGTTTAGTACAGTCTTTTAATTCTTCTGCCAATTAGATTACTAATTTATGGATTTCAAATTATTATAACTTTTTTCTTTAGGTCTTTCTAAAAGTATTAATGAAATATGTACACTTTCCTTTCCATACTTATCAGTTGAGTTCACTGTAACCTCTTTCTGTTAAAGTATACAGACAGAATAGACCACCCCGTTAATACTGTAATGCAATCTAAATGCCTCTTTAGACTGCTTTACAAAACTACTCGAAGTGCTCGACATCTGCACTGTGCATGTTCTTCTCTTGCCACCTTCTCCGATACGGCTCTGTGTGCCTTTTCTTTACACATCTGCTGGTTTCCTTTAACATTACGCTTCTCACCCCCCCCCCCCCCCATCTTTCCCAGCCCACATTCTTACAGGTTCCCCATGCTCTCGCATTCAAACCCACAGTCAGGTTTATCCCCTCCTAACCCATCAATACCTTTCTTTTACCACACAGCTTGACGCCCAATCACTGTTGCATTTGTTGAATCTTCATGATAGCCTGGAACCCATTTCTGCTCATTACCAAGTTCCCTATTCACCCCACCACCCAGAGGATGCCAAAACCCTCTCAGTGTCTGAACCTGTAGGAGATGGGCAGCAGCAGGTTGTTCTTCTTCAGAGCCTGGACCTTCGTGAGCGTCTGCTCATCGAGGGCGATGTAACAGCGACGGGCGTAGTCCAGGAGCTTCTCTTTGGAAGGGTCAAACTCGCCCACCTCCGCTACCTTCTCGGGAGCTACCAACAGCAGCTCTGCAATGGGTGTGGTGGAGGCCACTGTGTTGCGATCCACTCCATGGATCTGGAAGGCCTTGGACATGTTTTTAAGTCGCTGGTATGTTACAAGGATCTTTTTGTAGCGGAAGAGCACCCCTGCTGCGTCTTTGACTAAAAATTAGAAGAGGAAAGGAGGCATGGAGTAGTTTATACAGTATTTTAAATTACAACGCAACAAAAACATTTAGGTCTGCTGGAATAGTGCAAGGCATAACAACGGGAAACTAGATATGATTTTATGATATAATGATCATGAAGTTGCCATACGGTTTGGTCATTAATGCTCATTATCATCTCATAACTCACCTCGCTGTCTCTCCCTTCCTCGAGCAATTCGGAAGACCCGCCTCCTCTTCACTCCTGGAAGCTCACTGTTGGACCTTCCACCTGATCCTAGGTTCCTTAAGGTCATACTCCCCGACATCACTTCCCCCCCAGACATCATCTCCTCTTCCTCAAGGTAGCCATCTTCCTCAAGGAACTCCTCCTCTTCTCCCAGTAGTGACAGAGATTCTAATAAGAAAGAGGCAATAAGGAATGAGCACATTCATAACCCAGGTTCACAAACACTAAGAAGCATGCTCATTTCTTGTTCGCTCTAGAACCTCCATCTCTAGACCCTTCCACCCTCCATCCACGCCGTCACACCTGGAATGTCATTCATCTGTCGGTTGTTGCTCCTGGATTGTCCATGAAGGAGTGACAGAGAGTGCGAAGACGAGAACCGCGATACCATCTGCTGACTAGTCTGGCCTGAATTTGCCGTTTTAGAATTAGACAGGGGTGGGGGGGCAGACCTTCGAGTATACGACTGACGGGGGGTTGAGCACTGAGGCTCAGGCTGCTGGTCTGCAGAGAGAAAAGAAAAAAAACAGTTTATTTGAAATTTGACCAAGATCATGGGTAAATCAAAAATTACACTGAAGGAAATGATCACGCCTCCATCTGTAAAGAACAAAATTACTGGCATGCCATGTCGGCTATGCCACACTGAGAATAAAAGTCAAATTTACCCCTTTCACTGTCTCGTCTCCTTCCCCAGGAAAAAGGTCTTAACTCGTTGCCTACAAAAACAATAAAGCAACATTAACACGTTGAATGTGAAGTCACAGCCATCAAAAAGCCTTATATAAAACAACACAAAAACTTTTTTTTGGGAGCCATGACTTAGAAGGAACACCTCACTGTTACTCTGTCCCTCCCTCTAAACACTAGAGTACCGAAGTACGTCATCAAGATGTAGTCATGAATCACAGAAAAGTGATTCTCTCTTTCTCTCCCTCCCCGTGGGAAATTGTAAGAATCACAAAGCTGCCATAGCTAATGTACTTTTGTACTCCATCGGGAATTTTTTTAAATGACTTTGGTACGCTATGACCCAACACGCATCGGCACCATGGGAAGTGTAGTACAAAAACATCCCAGATCTAAATCAAATCTAAACCAATGGTTTCGTCCCATCTTTACGTCACAGGCACAATCCACGTCTTCCCTTGTCTTTACCATTGCTTTCGTGGCTCTTGGTGGAGAATATAAAGCGGTCCAGTTGGCAGCGGAGGAAGTCGCGTTCCTCTTCTAGGTCCTCAATGCGTTTCTGCAGCCATGAGTTCTTCTCTAGGGAGATCTGAAGCTGTGTGCGCAGGTTCGTAATTAGCAGGTAAGAGCTGGCCGGGGGTGGAGGACCAGATGAGGAATCTGAGCAAAAGGTCTGGGGATTAATCAGCATGTACATACACTACAGTGCAAACTTGTACACAGTAGTATTAAGTTTTTTAGCTTAGATTTGACACCCAAGACAATCATTGAGAAGCATGAATGGTTTGCATGACATTGACTCAAAAACCATTTGAAATATGCCTGTAAAATTGTAAAAACAATGTTCTTGATAGTAGCAATTATACTCAGATATCTTAGAGACATTTAAACATTTTTTTACTTTTACGCTTATCCATCTTCTACATTGCCTCAAATTACACTTAGTTCACCTTCTACGTTTATACACATAGTGACCACCCCCAGCAAATTTTTTTAAAGTTCAAGATACCATTTTTTCCCTCATGTATTTAGTGATGTTTACTGGAAGACAAGCAACCATTTGACAATAAGAAAGCCACAGATTGTTCCTCCAACCCACTAATTGCAGTAAAATGTTTAAAGGTTTGATAACTACATAAGGCATGGCCAATGTAATTTAAACTAAAACACATTTTAGGCATGAGCGGACAATATTATGCCAGAGGGTCATAAAGGACAGATGTTTAGATATGGCCTAGACTTTATTTGGCTTTAACTCACTTCTCAGTCACTCAGTCTCAACTCACCTTCAAAGCCATGTTCATTCTGGTTAAAAAAGCCATGTTGTTCAAAGTTGTTTTCCTCAAATGGAATGGCAATTTCATAGGCGTCCTCGTTCTTCAGAGCTACAGAGTGTATGACATGCATTTTTTCGACTGGAAAGGCAGCACATAGCACTAAAAATATATGCATTTCTGTCTACAGCCATTAAAGTTGCGACTATTAACGGCCATTAAAAGTCACTCAGTACTGAATATATGACCTGTACTGCCATGTATCCAAATCCACAATATAATGTAATTTTATATTATAGTTTGTTATAATAAATTAACATACTCTGCATCTCGCGTGACCCCGTTTGCTTCCTCGTGTCGGTCTCGGCATCATTCATTTTCCGCTTCCTTCGTCTCGTGCTCTCCCTGCTTCCCCGAAATTCAAACAAATTAGCTAGAAGATATATGTAATATTTCGATATATAGCCACACCACCATGGTACCCTTTCAACTACCTCTTACAAGTTAATTATACTCCAAATGTATTGGCGATCTCAATCTGTAATCAACTTAGAAGTGCAGTAGTTTTTCTGGTCTAGCATGACATAATATACTTAGCTACCAAACAAGTGGACAAGGGGCTTGCTACACGAAAATATATTAAACTGTTTCCTATCCAACTGCAACAAGCGGAATAGGGAAGGTTGATATTAGTCAATTGCTATTGCAAATTCAGCGGTTCATTAAACGAAACAGTAAATGCTCGCATTTCTAATGACTCTACATCAAGCGCACGCCCCCAGTTTTACAAACCGAATAGCAACGTGTAGACAGGTTTCTCCACAGTATCTTAAAGATTCAAAGTTTTGTGGAGGTAACTTGTTAACAGCCAATTTGCATATTTATTTTGCAACCATCCTTGCTTTGCAATCTATTTGTGCGTGTACAATTACTTCGTATCATTGTAGTTTTTTTTCCAATATCGGGTTAAGCGAGTAAAACGTGTAATTAGTTGTCCGTTTCCCCTTCACAAACAGTTAAACGGTTTTTATTTCAGTGTTGTTGTTTTTTTAAATCACGGACAACCCCAACGATATTTAATATTATACTCTCACCCTTCCATCCCCTCCTCTTCCTAGCCAGCTAGCTATCTCGATTTCATACGGAAAAAGCTTTTCAAAATAAACAAACACACAAACCTTTTCTATCTTCGTCAATTACTCATTCACACGTTCAAACATTAACACTATACTACTGCTTCTAATACTACGACTATTACAATGATTCCTCCTTTGCCGTCTCCTTCTCCACCTCTCAGTCTATTATCGCAGTAAATGGATAACAATAACAATTAAAACGTTTTTCTGACTGCTGTTTGCGTCCCTTGCAGTGACTCACTTCCGGTCATGCACGTTGAGTTGAGAGAGTCTACCAGGTATACCCGATTACAAAAAACGAAGAGGGTATTCCTGAAGAAGGGATCGTCTTCAAAACGAATCGATACAAAACGCACAATTGCAGATTTTGTGTAAATTTGAGAAAAACAGTATTTGTATTTACCTGAAGAAATCTAACAAGCTACTTATTACAAAAGCTACAAATGAGTTGAGTGATATGTTATCATTACTTCTTATTTAATTGCATAACGTCAACACTCAACATTTGTTCGGTTTTCAAAACAAATTGAATTGATGATTGTAATAGCTTGTTAGAAAACAAACGTTATGATCACATGAAGTCACTAGATAATTGTGCCTGCTTTAGCTAAATGTTTATGCAGGGATCAAGTGCAATGCATGGAAAATAATACAAAGTTTATGCTTGGCTTTTCTTAAAGCTTGATCCTCCCACCAGGAGCTATCCCAACGATATTGCATTTGGCAGCAAACAATCAAGAATTTAAGTGGCTATTTTTAAGTAAAGGAAATGTTATAAAGATTGCTAGCTACATAATTCTGCTGCTAGCTAAGCGAATTAAGTAATTAGCCATGATAGTTAATGTTCGTTGGTTTCTTAATATTTTAGGATGCAGCAACATCCTAAAATACTTAGTAGGAAATCAAACTCGCAGATAATCACTATACTGTTCATGAGTGCAGTAACTTAGGGGGAGCGAGGAGGCACTAGGCACGGTTAGCCAATGAGGGTCAACCAAAACCACCACGCCCACACCGGAAAGACCAGGGGAAAAATTACACTAATTTGTCATAATTGTTATAATGACGCAGTTATAACAACAGTACGTTGTCATACAATTCAAGCAGATTTATTTTACATTTAAAAACGCAGTAGCGCATAGTAGTTTAAATCCGATTAAATCCCTAGTCGCTTGTACATACCGACAATATTCAATAATTGTATATGCTTATTGTTATGTTTTTATTTCTATGTTTTTTACCATTACAAATGACTATGCATGTTTGAAGTATTGGACCTATCAATACAGAGTTGCAATTTATGTACAACTAGAGAATATACAGTACAGTGAAGGATATACTCGCCTCGTTGGTAACCGAAACCCGTCTTTCTACCATGTTCTGAACCAGTGCATCAATTTCACCAGTTATTTAATTATCTTCGTAATAAAAGTTATATCATTCTTCATATCATACGACGACGTCAGTCATGAAGATTCACGTATAGGTCAACTATTCTCCAGCTGTCAGCAGATTGATCAATGGGATAGGTGCTGTAGCAATCAAGTAAAACTATCCTTTACTAATGTTTGAACATATATTTGAAAAAACGTACCAATGATCTTATTTATGGTTTTCAACTTGCGCCCGGGAATTAGGGAAAAACGTGTAAATTATAATCTCTATCCAAATTTTTAACACGTTATAACAAGTGTAGGCCAGTTAGTCGGAAATAGCCGGAGGAGCTGGATTGCGTAAAGCGGAGTACACTGTGAAACAGGTATCAGGTAACAATGTTCACACGACGGTTGTCTCACCGAGCAGAAAGGGGGAAGGTAGACCCGGAAGGAAGGCAGGTCGATGTGGACAAAACTGGCCCTGGGTCACATATATTTAGAAAAGGACACAAAAAAGCCCTGTTTAAGATAAATTCCAAAGATATTACTATGCAAAAAGGTAAGATTAACACGTTATAAAATGCTTTTATTTGTTTAGGTTTTGTGTATAAATTTATGGTATTACCGTTTTTAGGTCGTGTGTATAAACGTTATGGTATCGCCGTTTTCGAGTATAATTGATCAATTATACCTGAAATGTTTTTAATTTGCAGTCTCAAATCTAAAGACCGATTTGAGAGTGAAAGCAACATAGATTGTTTAAGGATCTGACTTAAGGGGAGGGTCACTTCAGGTACGGAACTTGTGCTGCTCGTGCACACAGAAACACACACACACACACAATAGTAGACATTATTATAACGTTAGTCGCCACAGTAATTGTCTGTATTTTTAGATAGTTTAACTGCATATGTAGTTTAATATGAACAACTTGTACAATGGTTATGACCACACACTAGAGATGTTAGTCTACTTGTTTAAATGTCTATATTGATTGTAAATCCTGTTGTCTTTATATCTTAGGTCACCATGGCGCCCACCTATGATGGCCTGTCCCACTGCAAATTTGCACTAGCGTTCGCTGTGCTGATGGACTTGTTGGGCATTGCAGCCCTTCTGCTAGGAGTCTTCGTCCCCCTAGAGATCAAAGGCAGAGACTTAGGGGACTTACTGGTGTACACTGGGGCACTTCTGGTTGTCATGTCCCTTGGGGGTTGGGTAATGTGGTACAGCGGCAACATTGAAGGCTTGACCTCCAGGAAGGAGCTGAACTACATAGGGGGTGCAGTGGACCGGTTGGCTCGTACCCTCAGTCGCAGTATAAGGACACGGCCGACTCACACCAGGCCCTAGGCCTCAGTTGGGCCATTTTAGGATTGGGATTATAATTTGTTTTCCACTTATTATACAATTATTTTTGTTTAGTACCGTCTGATTATTTTCTAGCTGCATCTATAGGTATATGCTGTTAGTTATAACACCATAATATACTGATATTGAAACAAAATAACATTTTATTAACTGAGATGAATATGAAGTATATCACACTTAAATCCTCTTCTCAATCATTCACTAAACTCCTGTCTCTTGCTATCTATCTTTCAGACTGTTACAAAAGCATCGAGTTTTAATAAAAGTTGTGGATGTGAACTGCAAGTGTCAGTATTGAGAATTACTTTTGTATGTATATTGATGAAATCTTTAATGGAATGTATGTGAAACATGTACAAAAGTTTTTAATGTTTTGGTAGAAAAACGTTATTTTTCTTAGGTCCATTTAAACTTGTTTGTTCCATTGAATTTAGAGAACATTTAAAAATTGTTATTAATAAACATGAAATAAAATTTTTGTCCCAAGTTCACTAAGCTTTCCTATATTAGGAAATACACATTTCAGAAATTGGCAGTTAAAACAAGTGACTTTTTACAAAAGTTAATTTAATAGTTCACAGGGTGTAACAACAGATTTGTTGAAACACACCAGCCACTGAGGATGTTATTCCAGTTATGACAAACATTTAAACATATTACCGCTTATTTCCCCAACACTAAAATGTTTTGCATCTCGTTTTCCTCGTTTTCTGCAAACAAATCCAACTTAAAATACAAAGTAAAATTCAAATTAAAAAAACAGACATTGCAAAAAAATTGGATATATTTATACATACAACAGAGATCCAGAATAGACACACCTTATGGGAAAGCAACATGGACACTGGGTGACCACTATGATTGAGTGCCAGAACTTGGTGGGAGAGATGATAAAGTGCATTGTAACATTAACAGAAGTTTGTGAGAAACATTACCAAGCCTTTTTTTTTTTTTGCATAGATTCACATTAAGTGTCAGCAAGTCCTCCAATTAACACGACAAAGGAGATCCTAGCTTCTGTGTTCGTTTTCATAGATGTCAGATAGTTTCTCAGTAATTTAAAGAAAGGATCAATTTAATGCCACTTCAATGGAAATAAGGTAAAAATCTGGTCTGATCTTGTATCCTGGCATACTTATGATACAAGGAGTTTCAACTGACCAATCAAACTGCAGTATGTAGAAGGTAATGTCATTACAGATTATGTCTATGTATAGTGACAACATTCACATTTGAGGTGTTACATTTTAATGTGGACAGCACATGTGTGTGCGTGGATTTCATTATTATGTAGACCAACCATCTATTGGTTTTCACAGCAAATTTTCATCCAACCTTCCTAAAGCACTAGGAGGACAGGAATGGGATAATCATAGGGCAGGACTTGGCAGGGGAGGAGATGCACTCTGCCAGATTATCATGTGACTGCGTTCGGAACGTTGAGGGAGGGCTTCAGGCAAATGATCACTCCCATCATCTCCTGATACAAACATAAATACAAATTATAATTATAATTGTTTTTGATGGATATTTTTGAAGGCAAAATAAGGTCTATTGATTAACGTTTATAAAGTCAAACTCACCGATGCGAAAATTGATGTAGCCCTCTCCTCCACTGAGAATAAGTTGAGCAGCAGACACGGTGCCCCCAACAGAGTTGTTTAAGCAGCCTAAGGCACAGAATAAAAAAAGGTTAATATTGATATGTGACGTACAAAATCAAAACAACTAGTGCACCCCATACAGTAATTCTTGCAAAATCGCTACTGCTTAAAACTAATAACTTCAACATGTCCCAAAGTTTCCCGAAATAACTTCGCTCAAAACTCCCAAAAGTCCCAGGTCGAAAGAAACCACTAAGCTCAACTTGAAGTCTGTAACAATATCATTGAAAAGCCATTTGTATCTATTAAAGGGAAGATCAAAGTTGTCTTCTTTATTCTGATAGCCATATAAAACGCAATAGAAATTTAATAGAAAAGTAAACTACCACTAGATTCAGAGATGGAACCAGATTAGCTGTTGAATTTAAATAGGACTTAATGGAAGAGGTGAGTAAAACATTAAGAAAATGAATGAAATTAAAACACTTAAGTGCATCTACAGACCAGGAGCAGAAATGATGAATCTGACAGCTTGACGGTGTCCGTGGTAACATAGCTGGGTCCCAGACAGACAACAGTATGGGATTGAGGATGACTCTGAACCTAAAAGAGAGAAAGGACATTATGACACATGGAGATACACTACAAGAGGTTCATTGTTAGAATACCCTTAATGGAAAATTAGTCATCGTCTCTTCAAGAGATGGCAAGAAATACTCACTGAGAGTCACTGGGATTGAGAAAATAGCACCACTTCCTGTCCCCACCCACAGTCGCCCGCAGATAATAGAGAGGGAGGAAATTTGTAGAGGAGAGAGAGACAAGAAGGCAGGGCCTGAAGGAGAGAGATAAGAGATTAGAATTGCATCTGACTTAAAATGTGGATAGAGTGACAACAGCAGCAATGTTCACTAATTAAAAGAAGAGGAGAAAATGTTCAGACCTAGTGTATTAGTGACCAATGGTGTCAAATCTACTTCTTGCAATGGCCGACAAGTGGACCAATCAAAAAGTCGAAGGTAAGGGTCCAACCGGCAAGAGGTCCACACTCCACTCCCGGCAGCACACAGGAAGCGCACTTGCTGTTCTCTGCGCTCCGAAACAGAAAATGAGTGCTGGGAAACAGAGAGAGAGATACTTGATCATTAGCCACTTCCCAAGCACCTGAGAGAGCTGGTTGTGCAGTCTGGGCCGGGGGGATGGTAGGCTGAAGTGTGAAAAGTTACTGGAGGCTCGAAGGCAACTGGATATGAGGAAACCAATCAAACCACTTCTTCATCCTCTCTGGGAATGGTAGCAGGATATGTAGCAACATGTACATGTACATGTAGATATGTAGTTTTCATTGAAGAAATGTTCAATTCCAAATTGTGGAGAAACTGATGTTGCCATTCCAAAACATAAAAGTAAAATAATTAACCACCCGTTTAACTAAAATTCTTCTCTTACCTCTACTTTCCGACCTTGAACGTCGATGACATGGACCTGGTTCCAGTAGCCCACCCATAACTTGGTTCCCTTTGCTAGGCAGCAGCGAATGGGTTGCAAAGGAGGTGACCCCAGGGGAAGCAGATCCTGAGACTGGAGATTCCAGCCACCTGTCATTGGCAGAGTAGATTACTGAGACAAACCAGAAAGTTCACCTAAAATAAAATGTACGTGCGTGTGAGTGTGAGGATGAGGATGAGGGAGAGAGCGCACACAACTAAAAGACTCACCTGAATTGTGGGTAAAAAACGACAGAGTCCCATTGGCTAACCCAGCAATCACCTGACCCTGAAAATACCTGAAAAAGTACAAATCAAGCCCGTAAGAATAAATGTGTCAAATTTACATGAGAACAACAATACTTTAGTGAAGGATTGAATGATACCCCTATTTTACTTTACTATTAGTCAATTAGACTACTTTCTTGTAGTCTTTTAATTTAATATTTAGTATTAATAAGTATTACGTTTTTCCCATGTTAGTCTTCTAAGTCAGTTTGGGAAAGAGTGTTGCATAACTCTCCACGACACAGATCCTAGGCAAGGATTGGAATGAAGGCTGAAGAACTCACGTGAGAGAGTGCACTCCCTCAGACAGGGAGACAGACTGCAAACAGCGCCTCCTAGTGGTGGAGGCTGAGTGGACCAGAATGCTAGGACAAAGTACGTCACACTCAGTATCAGCACTAGCGTTTCCATTGTCTCAAACACGTCGCTATGCTTTTTGTTACTCTGACGTTGAATAACTGATAGTTTAATCTGTCAAGTTAGCAGAGTCTCCCACCTTCCATCCTGAGTACCGATCCACACGGTTCCTGGAGTCGTTCCTAGAATGGGGGAAAATCATTTGTGTTTGCAAATACAGTAAACCATATTTAAGGGGATTATTTTGCAGTTACAATGAATACAGTTGAGAAATTAATAGAGAACCAGTTGTGACAGGTTATTGTAAGGATTATGGTTTTTGGTTAACAGACGAAATTACATATAACTCACACAACATGTTTTCTTTGTCCTGGAGTTCTCCCCAAACCTCTAGGTTTTAATTGGAATTTATTGTAATAAACCTTTTATTATATTTTGTATGTTAAATTAAAAATACATACTTGTTAATTGGGAATTAGTTTTTCCAAGACTAATGAGATTGTTTTTTGCAGAATGGATCTTGGGTTACTGATATTATCAATTTAAGTACAACAGAGTAAGTTTTAAAAATGTAATTACTTCAACCATGAAGGAGACTAGCTTGGTATGTAGAAAAACCGTGGGACCCAAAAAGCAGGATTGGGGAAAACTGTGAAAAAGTAACAAAAGGCCTCCAGAAAGCCAGCTGGTGGAAATCCATACACTAATGACAAAGTCGTGAAGTACACATATATTTATAGGAGATCAAATCTTAGTGCAGGCATAAGGGGTGGTTATCAAATGAAACCATTCGCTTTGGAAAGCAACACGTTCTGCTTGGTTTGTGTCATGGGGTAGCTGATGGAAGGGAGCAGGTTTAAATGATAAACCACATGTTCTGCAATGCCCAAACTGACCAGTGGGGGGCACGGCACAGAGACAAAGTGCAGGTGATGTGGGTGGCAGGCTGAACTGATCCAGGACGGTGTTGGAGCGTGCTGGGTTAATCACTGTGACATCACTGCTGGAAGCAGGGCCAGAGACCACCCACACTGAACACTGACAGAGCAGAAAAAGAGGGAAAGTGGCAGTTGTTTTATGCATGGGTGATCTAAAAGATCTAAAATGTGAATTAGCCACTAGGGTTATTCTATCAACTACAGCTAACTAACGTGGATTTTACCGTCGGCTCGCCTGAAATTTCTGGTGTGACTGCTGTAGCACAGGTCAGCTGCAGGAGGAAGACATCAGAATTAAATGATCGCTTGAGAGTTTTTAGGTAATATCTTATACAGATCCTATCAGGGAGAGTTCAGTGACTTATCCACACCTTGGCAGTGGCATCCCTTTGGTCCAGCAATCTCAACTGGACCAAAACTGGAACGTCCTTGGGTTCAGACGGAGAGCCAGTGGAATTCTGCAATTCATAAACACAGCGTTCCGCGTTTGCATTACCGTCAAAAAAAGAAAAGAAAGCTGAAATGATAAACTTTAAAATGACATGCATTCATTAACAACCTCACATACGCAGGAAAATGACTCGACCTATATACACCCAGGAAAACACAGGTAGATGCTGCCCAGAGTGTTACCTGCGTGCTGGCGACAGGTAAACTCCAACCGTGGATTTGGCGCTTTCCCAGAGTGCTCCACACATGGGAACGGATGTCTCGGTACAAGTCCCTCCTCCTTCCCCGTGGGGAAAGAGCAGCAGAGGAGGATGCGCTACGAGACAGAGGAATATCACGACACAGGGACTGTATAAAAATAAAAAAAACGAAAGGCATTTCTAGCCAGTAAATTTTACTTGCATCTATAAGGGTTGCAAATCAGTCAAATGCGGAATGGTAGAGACACGGGCCTACTTAGGGTTTTAAAGTTAACTTTAAAACATGCTTGAACTCTTGTTTAATAAAAACAGATGGGAGGATTCTACAGCTGACATGCATAGGGCACACGTGTACATACTCTGTCTGAGTCTGGCTGACGGTCAGCTTTGGTCGGGCCTGCGACAACCGAGGAACTGGAGGCAAGGCGTGTGCCAAATCATGGGGTGAGGCAAATGGGTCCTTCGTCAGACCAAACAAACGGTTAAACCTGACAAAAGGGACAGTATGGTTAGCTGTAAATCCAAAAATTAAAACATTTAAAATCCACAAGTTAGATTCTCTCACCTTCTCCACACGCTGCTCCTTCCCTCATCTGAACTCCTTTCCTCTCTGGTGGCCCTGAAAAAGGAAAGGGTCAAGAGGGTTCCCCCGTGACACAGGGAAGTCAGGCATAAAATTACATATGCAAGACATTAAACTAAATTTGAAACAGTCAAAACAAAAATAAAAGTAAATGAAATGCGAACAAGAGTAGAAAAAACCCAGAGCGCAGCACAGGGAGCCGATATGCGAGTGAGAGCAGAAAAAACCCAGAGCGCAGCACAGGGAGCCGATATGCGAGCGAGAACAGAAAAAACCCAGAGCGCAGCACAGGGAGCCGATATGCGAGCGAGAACAGAAAAAACCCAGAGCGCAGCACAGGGA